>JAQIUQ010004979.1:35000-57500 GCA_030378365.1 Hybognathus amarus | reverse complement strand
AGCCATCAATACATTTTTAATCTAACAACAAACGCCATTTTATCATATCCAAAATGTAGTTTATTTGAGCCATAACAGATTTTTACAAAGATACTAGTGATAGAATGACAATGCATCATATTTCATTAACCAACTTTATATGGAAAAGGGCGGCCAGGTATATTGGACCTACAGTAAACATTTTTATAGTTATATATTATATAGCTATATAGTTATATTAAATATTTTTCAGTATATAATATTCTTTTAACAATAAAAACAGCCTCTACAAAATATAGGCTATTACAGTACATTTTGCTTTACTTATTATCTATACATCTCTCGCTACATGCAAATATCAAGGAAATACACACCAACTAGAATTAGTTAGGGTCAGAGATAGATTACCCTCTGAGGTTAAGCACCTGTTTTTCTCTACATTATCAAATGAGTTTCTCATATCAATGCGACTACACAGAGATGAGACAAAACAACTGAATCTGCCAGTGCAGAACATTGCATAGGCACAAGGGAGCTGGCTGATGGGAAGGACCAGGCCTAACAACCCAATCCTCAAAAGAGAGATGTGAGATAACAGAAAACTCCCAAAGGACAGTCAGCTTAAAGTGCGATTGCATACAAATCAGAGAATATGTATTTTAATCCATATCATATTTAAATGAACCTGGAGGCAGATGGATAATGTAAAACATTGGAGATTAGCTGTTGGGCATCCATTATGTAAAAATAAGACACTAGTCTACAACATTCCCAAGCAATGGGGTGGATAGTGTCAAATGTGCTCAAGAGATCAGTGGCATCAGCCTGCGTAGAGTCTGCACCATCATTGCATATATTTAAATAGGACTGAAAACTTGTTCAGTAGCATATATCTCCATTAAACCATGACTCAAACCATCAGCAATATTACTGTTCCTTGCAGATGAGCAGACCCACTTGCGAGTATGCAAGTTACAGCACACTAAGTGCAATGACAGTCCCCATGGGCTAACCTGAGGTTAAGTGTTGTGCTCAAGGACACAGTATAGTAAAACAGGATTGTGATCCTCAGTAACTTCAGCTTCTGACTCAGACCTTCTCAAGATTGAAGCCTTAACCCTTTAGAAGCCCAGAACCTAAACCACATTTTAACCAACCCAGAATGCCTTCAGTGCACGTCACTGTGAATCAACAGTATTTAGTTGACTTTCTTTTACAGTCTACAGGATGATGTAGAGTAAAGGTACTTACAGGTATCTTTCAGTTTTGGAGGGAATTGTGACGAGCTGACCGCCAAGATGATAAAGATCACAATAGGCCAGATAATGAGAGCCAGTGACCAGCCCTGAAAACATCAAAAAACAAATGTCCCATCAGACTTTACTGTTGGTTACATTCATGAATTATGCATTCATCCATGCATTACATATCTCATGAAACATCAGGAACTTACAGTTCGATGTTTTTCATTCATGACTTCATGGATGAATAACACCTTAGTTAAAACATTAACTAAGAGGTGCACATCATCATGAATTATGATTTATTATGCATGATCATTATGTTTTGTATGTATGCTTTGTTCACAGTTATGCCACCTTTGTGTGCCCCAGCTAGTTGAGGGGCCACATGATGAAGCTCATTGATGGATATGCTTATCATAGCAAACAAACTGGTTGACATTCAAATACAGTAGTCATCATTAACTAAGCATATATGTCTATGACTTTCATCATGTGTGTGGGCACTCAAATAAAGTTGTGACTAGGTCCTTTGAAACACTTAAATAAGCAAACATAATGATCATGCATAATAAATCATAATTCATTATGATGTACTCATTTTAGTTAATGTTGCTCATCCATGAAGTCATGAATGAAAAATGTTGAACCTGTGTTAGTTCTTCAAAGAGATATTTATACATGAATTCATGAAACTTACTGTAAAGTGTTACCCTAAGGTCTTCATGAATCATTTAAAAAAATATGTTTTAAGGATACAAGCAATATTAAAGCAATAATTATTTAGAAAAAAGGCATCAATTTGTCCAAATATATAATTGCAAGTCACAATTGGTGATGGTAACATGTGGGGTTCCCCAAGGCTCTGTGTTGGGCCCATTGCTTTTTCTGTTATAGACGCTTTCATCAGGACGGCGTTCGCCATGGTGATGAGCTGGCCCAAAGTTAACTTCCGTTCTGTTAGTTACTACTGTTTATTGGATAATACGGCATTGACTGTATTAGATACTATATTAAAATAGCTAGGTTTATCCGAGTATCCGGTACAGTGTTTCCCATGCATTTATTAGTGGCAGCCCAACTCATTATCAGCGCTGACCGCCACATATTGATTTCCGATGTTTTCTACAATTTAAGGAAAAGTTGTATTTGGCTGCAGAGTTGTGTAGCGCATATTCGCAAGCTCTCTCTCTCTCTCTCTCTCTCTCTCTCACACACAAACACATTAACAGCGGAGCAGAATGTATCATAACGCTGCACAGATCCATCCAACATCCTGTCATGTGGAGACCCGCCTTAAAAAAAGGTTCAGCAAGCATGTAAGAAGCTAATAAGGAGAGATATGTTCACCTAATAAAGCCTCGTCGCCGCGCTCCGCTCGCCACAGTTTTTTAACACTGCGGTAAATCAGAACACGTCGGTAGAAAAACATCTTGTCTCCTATTTTTGTTCAACGGGTCTGGTAGTGTCACATTTCAGGTTGGCCAGGTAACATTTATTTTCTTTGACTGTCAAGAAATACCAGCTACTATGGTTATTTACTTGTTATGGATTGTCTGCGCAAGTTTGCCGGAAGTTAAGTTTGGGCCAGTTTTATGCACATGCGCAGTACCGTGTGTTTATGTTGTCACTGCTGAAAGCGTCTATACAGTATACTAATGTTATATGTGAGGTTTCTAAAGTGTTCAAATTTATATTATTTGCAGATGATACAAACTTATTTTGTTCTGGTGACAATTTGAAACAGAAATGGTAAAAAAATAGTACTACTTTAATTCGAATAAACTAATATTAAATATAAGGAAATCATTTTAAAAATATGTTTTAAGGATACAAGCAATATTAAAGCAATAAAGCACAGGTAATACAAGAACTATACTGTCCTACTGTACAATGCATCAAGTAATTTCTCTAATATATCACTCCACAGAGTACAGTATCACTTTGCTGTGTTAACTTAAATCTCTAATAGCAATAACACAACCAAATCAGCTAACAAAAAGAAAAAAAGTGTAGAACTTATAGGTTATACTCTTACATTTTAACATTCATTATGCAAATATTATGTTGCGCAAAGTTAAAGTTTAATTCTGGGTAGACACCCACATAACTCCACAGAATCTATGCTCAATGCACACATTATCATTTTAATCTGGGCATCCAGTTCTTTTTTTTACCATAAAATGAGAATGTCTAATTGTACAATTGCATTTACTCACTGGCTGCCGGATGACACTGAGGCAATTCTTCCATAGAAGAAGTTTTAACTGTTGTAAGAAGGCCATTAGAGGAGATGTGCTGATATAGAAACAAAAGAAAAATGCAGGTTATGTTAAAGATATTCAGTAATTCCAGCATTGGTACAGATGCTAAATGTACCAGCATCTGGCTTTGTAAACTTTGGACAAACTTGTAGACCACATTTCACCAAAAAACAGGGATTGAAATTAGTGCAGGAAGTGAATTTAAAGGGTGGATGGAGTTCCATTTCAAAATGGAAGGATTTTTTCCCCATATTTTAGCTATCCCCAAAACGCTATTCAAACTTATATATAAATATACCCTCTGAAAAATGCTGGGTTGTTTTAACTCAATTTTGGGTCAGGACAAACTTAAACATTGTTAAATATGTCATTTAAAAATGTAACCCAATGGCTGGATTAAATTTGTCCATATTTGACCCAAAATTGGGTTAAACAACCCTTTAATAAGAGTGTAGTTGGATTTTTATGCTTTTAAAATATAAAATATTTTATTTCGATCCTCTGACTATCTCTGATGAACCCAGTTTAAGTAACTTAAAGCAATTTATGAAATATTCCTTGCCTGTCGTGTTTTGTTTTCCAACTTTATATTACAACGCCATTTTATACAGTATGCTGTTTCAATTTATAATAATAAAATTAATAAAATAATAAATAAATAATCTACATAAACATAAGCATAATTTAAAAGGCTGTTTTTTATTATTATTATTATCTAGTCCCCCCTGGCACATGTTGTGTCTTTGTGCGCTTTTGACTAAAACTGTTGAAAAATCACTGAGTTGTTCCTAACTAATCCCCACTGAATTCAGTTTGCCTCACATTTAATACTGCTAAATGTTTAATTATAACATTATGACTGAATCTCTGTAACCCACCTATTATCGTGACGCGCATTTACAAAATGAATAGCCTACAGTACCACTTCATCAGATGTCAGAACTCTATACATATTAGAGACGATACTAAAATAAAATCAATGGTTGAAGTTATTTACCTTGTTTAGTCTGGGTTGAATTTGGTTTATAGTTATTGGGTCCGGTGCGCTTGATATACTGAAGACATTTTGCTAGGTTATTCCAAGCAAAGAGCTCTTTCCATGGGATATTCAACCACCTGAAAGAAAAATTAATAATAACAACGAAAATCTAGTATATGTTGCTGTTAATTACGCGCCGTAGAAGAACCGTTTTAAGTCTCGCCAGGTGTTCGCGCCGGTGTCAGTGATATCCAATATAGACTTCTCACTGAAATGCTTATGACTGTGATTGTATACAGCATGTGAGAGGAGGGTGTTTCACACACATCTTGTAATGACCGGTTTGACCGAAGATTCCGTCCCTGCCTCTCTCTCTCTCTCTCTCTACTCTGTACTCCTCTCATCATCTCTACTGACTAATGCATTTATAAGCTTATATATTTTTAAATAGCATTTTAATTCTTAAATGCTAACTTATAGCATTTAAGTTAGGCTATATAAAACAAACTGACTAATTTTATTAGAAACAGTAAGAGAGATACTATAATCATTGGATAATAATGGAAATAACATTACAAAAACATGGAAAATATTAAATGAAAACAATGCTGAAAGGACAGGATGCCCAACCTATTTTATGACAAAGAATAATGTAATTATAAGTGAAAAAATTATTAATGAATTTATTGATTTTTTATTTATTTTTTTATTTATTTATTTTCAATGTTGGTCCCAGTCTGCCTGCATGGGAAGATTGTAGGAATTGATTATAGAGTGTGTTGAGATGTACCCCTGGTACATATGCATTTGTCTCTTCAAAAAGGCATATTTCCTAAAATAATGAAAATCACTATACGCAAGATATACGCATATATAAAACTGGAGACAGACATACCTTTTCAAATTATAGGCCTGTTTTGTTGCTTTCACAATATTCAAAAATATTAGAAAAACTAAGCAAATACTAAGAATACTAAGAATACTAAGCAAGCAACAATATGGGTTTAGAAGTAGAACAACTTTACATGAATTAATAGAATTTGTGGAGAAAATATCTAAAGCAATAGAAAATAAACAATACACAGTTAGGGTATTTTTAGATCTTAAAAAAGCATTAGAGTAAGAGGGGGTAGCTCACTCTTGGATAAGTAATTATTTAGAGAAAAGGCATCAATATGTCCAAATAGTTAATTGCAAGTCACAATTGGCGCAGGTAACATGTGGGGTTCCCCAAGGCTCTGTGCTGGGCCCATTGCTTTTTCTGTTATACTGTACATTAATGATATACGTGAGGTTTCCAAAGTATTCAAATTTATATTATTTGCAGATTATTTGTTCTGGTGACAATCTGAAACAACTTCTGGATACAATGGAAAAAGTAATGGAACTGCTAAAAAATTGGTTTGATTCGAATAAACTAACATTAAATATAAAGAAAACAAAATTGATTGTATTTGGTAATCGTTTATCGAATACAATAGGTAAATTAATGATTAATGAAGTTGAAATAGAAAGGGTGTCAGCTATTACATTTCTTGGAGTGATAATAGACAATAATTTAAATTGG
The DNA here is from genome assembly GCA_030378365.1 of Hybognathus amarus. Classification (NCBI taxonomy): domain Eukaryota; kingdom Metazoa; phylum Chordata; class Actinopteri; order Cypriniformes; family Leuciscidae; genus Hybognathus; species Hybognathus amarus. The sequence continues at coordinate 51,470 of JAQIUQ010004979.1, read as the reverse complement.
AAGCCCCATATATCTTATACTGAGAACAAGATCTCAAAGTCAGTCACAATATTGTATAAAGTTAAAGATCTCTTTAATGATAAATCATATACTGGTAACACTTTAGAATATTGTGTCTTACTTACTGCAGAATTAATAAGGAATTATTGACGAACTAATAGGTAATTCTTCATTAACTACTTCTTCACTACTGTTAACTACTAAGGAAGATGTGTTAACTAATCAGTATGTAATATAATTGTATGATTGTGTTAAGTATCAGTTAGTTAATCAATAGCTAATGAATTCTGTCATACCTCCTGAAGAACTACTATTAATTATTAACTAATTAAGGTTCAAGAAAAATAACTAAGAAGAAACTACTGAACAGTCATACAAAACAAACTTCAGATTATTTGTATATTTTATATACAGTACTGTATGTGTCTGTTTTCCTCAGCATAGAAGCCACTGAGTAAATTCATGTATTTGAGGCAACGACTGAGGGAAACTGAAAATATAGGGAACTTATTAGTAATTAATAAATAAGTATCAAATAATTCTGCAGGAATTACTTAGAAGCTGGAACAGTATTCTAAAGTGAAAATATAGGGAACCCATTAGTAATTAATAAAGAATTATCAAATAATTACCCAGGAATTAGGCTACTTATAATCTGAAACAGTCTTGTAAAGTGAAAATATAAGGAACTTATTAGTAATTAATAAATAACTTTTAAATAGTTTTTCAGGAATTACTTGGAACCTGGAACAGTATTCTAAAGTGACAACACAGGGAACCCATTAAGTAATTAATAAATAATTATCAAATAATTATCTAGGAATTAGGCTACTTATAACCTGAAACAGTCTTCTAAAGTAAAAATATAAGGAACTTATTAGTAATTAATAAATATTTATTAGAACCTGAAACAGTATTCTAAAGTGAAAATATAGGGAACCCATTAGTAATTAATAAAGAATTACCACATACTTCTGACTCAAATAAAACTTACTGAAAAAAAAAAAAAAAAAAAAAAAAAATATATATATATATATATATATATATATATATATATATATATATATATATATATATATATATATATATATATATATATATTAATGTAATCATCTAAACCTTTGTAAAATACATGACAATTACTTGCGAGTGGTGAAAAAGGCTAGCCTGGCTGCGCCCTCGTATGCACTTCCGCTCAATTTCAAGTCTGGTTGAACCAGGCTAGAAAAAGGCAACAGTGGCAAGGAACCAAAACTCCATCAGGTGACAGAAAAAAAGGCTCAGTGTATGTGGCTACCGCGATATTGCCGGAACTTGAATGGTGCAAAAGAAGTTTAAAATGTTTAAGAACTAAGTATAATAATAAGGTGTAATATACATGATATGTTTTTGCTTATTTGGAGATCAGAGCCTATAGGTAAATGTCTGAACTTATCTTTCTTATTAGTGATGAAGAATGACAAACTGACTATGTGTATGACTGTTAATTAGTAGTAACGTCATAGTTATTTGTCTTGAACCTTAATTAATAGATAATTAATATTAGTTCTTCAGGAGGTATGACAGAATTCATTAGCTATTGATTAACTAACTGATACTTAACACAATCATAACATTATATTACATACTGATTAGTTAACACATCTTCCTTAGTAGTTAACAGTAGTGACTTAAGTGTTAATAAAGAATTACCTATTAGTTCTTCATTAATTCCTTATTAGTTATGCAGTAAGTAAAGATACAGTATTCTAAAGTGTTACCCATATACTTTGTATTGTTCCCTTGTGCTTCCATACATTATTGTGTGGAAGTATGGGGAAAATATATATAAACAAACATATTAACCTAATATTTATGCTTCATTTAAAAGAGAGCTGTACATATAGTTAAGAAAAAACCTAACACCTATAGGGAGCCAGCAAACTCCCTTTTTATTGAATCAAAGTTTAAAGGATTTAGTACAACTTAAAACATTACAAATCATGTAAAAACAATAAAGTAAATAATAAAAATAAAATAAAAATAAAAGCAAAATAAATAAATAAATAAATAAATAAATAAATAACTGCCAGAAAGTACCCAAAGGGCTGTTCACAGAAAGAGAATGCCAACATGACTTAAGGGGACCTTTTATTTTATTCAGAAAAATCTGAAAAATGTTTTTTTTTTTTCCTCAAATCATTAGTGGGTTGAGTAGGCTGTCAAAAAATGCATTCCAGATACACAAACACATACTGACAACATCCACTGAAAAAATAACTCTTAAAACACATTTCTACAGCAATTTAATGAAAAAAAAAATAGCCGTTTTCTCACATTTTCCAATATGTTCATCTTTAGTTCATTGCCAGTCAAATATTCCCCTAAAGTTATGACATCATTCAATGTCATTCTTTCACCAAAACACTCATTCCACAGAAAAAATATAAAAATCCATTCAAAATCAATGGATATGTGATGATTTCACAACTAGTTGGCGATCAACAGGCTCAGAACTTCAATAGAATTTTAGACCACTCTCAAAATTCTTAAAAACAAGCAGGATATTTAGAATCATGGCACACTTACACAACACACACATATGATCTTAGTAATTTTAAAGAGTTTGGAACAGCCAACCAATGGTTACCAACGGACTTCTGAAGCTGCTCATCATTGTCTGTGGTAAGTGACAGTGACTTTAGTGAATACTGGTAAGTTTGCCCCAGCATTTTGGGAAATTAAAATGCTAATATAGATATTGTAATGGTAATTAACTGCAAGGACCACGCCAGTCTTCAAACAAGTATATTTCTGATGATTCCCGATCCCAAATGTATCCCTGTAGCAGCAGCATTCATTCTCTCATAGTTTACTTAGCTAGCTTTAGCTGTTTTAGCTCATTTCGGTGGTTTCTGTAAACGGCCATAACTCTCTCACAGGAATGGGGTAGAGACTCACGCTTTTTTTTAAATGCTCAGAATCTCAGAACGTGTCCTAAATGTCCATTTTGCTTCGACCAGAAGTTGAGAAATTGTGAAAATTTCAACTGGACTTGCTAGGTAATGAAATAGATATGAGAATAAATGCTTCTACAGAGATGCGTTTGGAGCGAAGAATCATTGGAAATACATGAAGGCTAGTGTGGTCCTTGAACTGTTTTTCATGTCAGACAGAAGGCTAGTAAGGATAACTAAAGGCTACACTAAACGTTAGCTGCCGTTAGCACATTGTTATGTTCAGGTTTAGAAAAGTTTTAGCTAGTTAGCTTGTGCCATGAATGGCCACACACACACAAAAAGTAAAGTTTTCCAAGTCACTGTAGCATATACAACTAAAGGCTCTACTTCCCATGGTAGTCAAACGCACAGATGGTACAACAAGACTCAGAAACAGAAGACCTGAGGGATCGGGTAGGTACACATACACATGAAGGTGCTAGATTATGAAGAGCCTTATAAGTAAAAATTTGACTTGAATAAGATATCTGATTGGAAGCCAACAAGGTACCCAAGATGCTCATTCAATGGTGTTCGTGTAATGATTCGAGCTGCTGAATTCTGAATGATCTGAAGTTTATGAATACGTTTATGTGAACCACTTAGCTGAGAGTTACAGTAGTCAATTCAAGAGGTAACTAGAGGTGCGAGAGGTGGATGCATGAGGACAGCAGTATCATTAGCAGAAAGAGATGGTCGAAGATGATTAATATTTTGCAGATAGTAGTAAGTGAACCGTGTAATATTATTTACATGAGCTTCGAAAGACAGAGTTTTATCAAGGATGACACCCAGACTCTTGACCTGAGAAGGAAAGATAACGGAGTTGGTGATAGTAAGTGTAAAACTTCCACAATTAGCCTACACAGTTTCTATTTAGAACCTACTAATAAAATTTCAGTTCCCTTTCAGTCACTCACATGCAATGTAACGTTCGACGTGAAAACATAATTGAGATCATTTCAGTGACCCCTATCAACTTCGAGTGTCTACAGAACGAGCCAATGAACGATGGTGTGCTTGAAAAGGCATCACGCGCCCGCCCCGCAGCACAGGTGAACAAAGTGGGCGCGATGCACACATTCTGCCACTCGGCTGGGGGCACATACAATGTGCAGCTTCAGGTCTGTGGATGGGGCCTCAACTGCATTGGCACATCAACTGCCTAGAGTTGTTAGCAGTACATCTTGTGCGAGGCCACTTCAAGTCGCCGCTACTAGCCAAGCAGTTACTGAACGTTCAGACAGCACTGCAACCGCTGCGTACATCAACTGCCAGGGTGGTCTACACTGACACCGTTGCATGTCACAACTGTCTCGCCATCTCCTTCTCTGGAGTCAGAAGCATCTGAGGTTCCTTCATGCTGTTCATATTCCGGGCCTGCTCAACGTGCAGCCGATGAGCTCTCACGGCTGCGGGTGCTACCCGGAAAATGGTGACTCGATCCCAGGTGGTCCAGCTGATTTTCAGGCACTTCGGGACCGCACAGTTAGATCTGTTTCTCGCCTTAGACATGTCTCACTGCCAGTTGTTCTATTCCCAGACTGAGGGGACCAGGACCCTCGGCACGTATGCTCTGGCACACAGCTCACCCCCGGGTCTATGCAAGTATGCGTTTCTCCCAGTGAGCCTTCTAGCACAGACCTTGTGCAAGATCAGGGAGGACGAGGAGCAGGTCTTGTTAGTTGCACCACACTGGCTAAGCACCGGGACCTGGTTCCCGGAACTGGTGCTCCTCACGACAGCCTCTCCCTGGCCCCATTCCTATGGCACCGCGTCCAGACCTGCCATAATCTTGATGCAATATTCTTGTTATAGCTTTGAGCGATGAATTCTGTAAATAGTAAATACTTGAGATCATATTGTTACCTCATACAGATGTCAGTCCCTGATTGCACACCTTTTTACTTTGTTTTACTTTGTAAAATAAATGGTTGTGCCACAGAAAGTGTGTTCTACCCTGATTTGCTTCAGCAGAAATGAATGTTGGCTGCATGCTCTCAAAGTTGAAGGAACTTAAGAAGAAAACTGAAGAGGCAGAGTATGAAGAAGAAAGTGATGATGAGTTGACACCATAGTCTCTTCCTAAAGCACTCCAAAGAGAACACGGAAGGAGCTCCAGGACCAACGGACACAGGCCCTGAAGGAAGCAAAGAAACCCACAGCAGCTCAAGCCAGAGGAATTCACCAGATGCCTGGAAGTATGACTGAAGACCTGTCAATGCAGGTAGAGGTGTCCCGAAGAGTGAGCTCAAACCTGTATAACCACCTGGCATGGATGATAACAGATGAATCTCCAGAGTTAGGTGAGAACAGCTAGGTGGTTATACAGGTTTGAGCTCACTCTTCGGGACACCTCTACCTGCATTGACAGGTCTTCAGTCATACTTCCAGGCATCTGGTGAATTCCTCTGGCTTGAGCTGCTGTGGGTTTCTTTGCTTCCTTCAGGGCCTGTGTCCGTTGGTCTTGGAGCTCCTTCCGTGTTCTCTTTGGAGTGCTTTAGGAAGAGACTATGGTGTCAACTCATCATCACTTTCTTCTTCATACTCTGCCTCTTCAGTTTTCTTCTTAAGTTCCTTCAACTTGGAGAGCATGCAGCCAACATTCATTTCTGCTGAGCAAATCAGGGTAGAACACACTTTCTGTGGCACAACCATTATTTTACAAAGTAAAACAAGAGTAAAAAGGTGTGCAATCAGAGGACTGACATCTGTATGAGGTAACAATATGATCTCAAGTATTTACTATTTACAGAATTCATCGCTCAAAGCTATAACAAGAATATTGCATCAAGATTATGGCAGGTCTGGACAGCGGTGCCATAGCGAATGGGGCCAGGGAAGAGGCTGTCGTGAGGAGCACCAGTTCCGGGAACCAGGTCCCGGTTAAGCCAGTGTGGTGCAACTAACAAGACCTGCTCCTCGTCCTCCCTGATCTTGCACAAGGTCTGTGCTAGAAGGCTCACTGGGAGAGACGCATACTGCATAGACCCAGGGGTGAGCTGTGTGCCAGAGCATACGTGCCGAGGGTCCTGGTCCCCTCAGTCTGGGAATAGAACAACTGGCAGTGAGACATGTCTAAGGCGAGAAACAGATCTAACTGTGCGGTCCCGAAGTGCCTGAAAATCAGCTGGACCACCTGGGGATCGAGTCACCATTTTCCGGGTAGCACCCGCAGCCGTGAGAGCTCATCGGCTGCACGGTTGAGCAGGCCCGGAATATAGACAGCATGAAGGAACCTCAGATGCTTCTGACTCCAGAGAAGGAGATGGCGAGACAGTTGTGACATGCAACGGTGTCAGTGTAGACCACCCTGGCAGTTGATGTACGCAGCGGTTGCAGTGCTGTCTGACGTTCAGTAACTGCTTGGCTAATGAGCGGCGACTTGAAGTGGCCTCGCACAAGATGTACTGCTAACAACTCTAGGCAGTTGATGTGCCAAATGCAGTTGAGGCCCCATCCACAGACCTGAAGCTGCACATTGTATGTGCCCCCAGCCGAGTGGCAGAATGTGTGCATCGCGCCCACTTTGTTCACCTGTGCTGCGGGGCGGGCGCGTGATGCCTTTTCAAGCACACCATCGTTCATTGGCTCGTTCTGTAGACACTCGAAGTTGATAGGGGTCACTGAAATGATCTCAATTATGTTTTCACGTCGAACGTTACATTGCATGTGAGTGACTGAAAGGGAACTGAAATTTTATTAGTAGGTTCTAAATAGAAACTGTGTAGGCTAATTGTGGAAGTTTTACACTTACTATCACCAACTCCGTTATCTTTCCTTCTCAGGTCAAGAGTCTGGGTGTCATCCTTGATAAAACTCTGTCTTTCGAAGCTCATGTAAATAATATTACACGGTTCACTTACTACTATCTGCAAAATATTAATCATCTTCGACCATCTCTTTCTGCTAATGATACTGCTGTCCTCATGCATCCACCTCTCGCACCTCTAGTTACCTCTTGAATTGACTACTGTAACTCTCAGCTAAGTGGTTCACATAAACGTATTCATAAACTTCAGATCATTCAGAATTCAGCAGCTCGAATCATTACACGAACACCATTGAATGAGCATCTTGGGTACCTTGTTGGCTTCCAATCAGATATCTTATTCAAGTCAAATTTTTACTTATAAGGCTCTTCATAATCTAGCACCTTCATGTGTATGTGTACCTACCCGATCCCTCAGGTCTTCTGTTTCTGAGTCTTGTTGTACCATCTGTGCGTTTGACTACCATGGGAAGTAGAGCCTTTAGTTGTATATGCTACAGTGACTTGGAAAACTTTACTTTTTGTGTGTGTGTGGCCATTCATGGCACAAGCTAACTAGCTAAAACTTTTCTAAACCTGAACATAACAATGTGCTAACGGCAGCTAACGTTTAGTGTAGCCTTTAGTTATCCTTACTAGCCTTCTGTCTGACATGAAAAACAGTTCAAGGACCACACTAGCCTTCATGTATTTCCAATGATTCTTCGCTCCAAACGCATCTCTGTAGAAGCATTTATTCTCATATCTATTTCATTACCTAGCAAGTCCAGTTGAAATTTTCACAATTTCTCAACTTCTGGTCGAAGCAAAATGGACATTTGGGACACGTTCTGAGGATTCTGAGCATTTAAAAAAAAGCGTGAGTCTCTACCCCATTCCTGTGAGAGAGTTATGGCCGTTTACAGAAACCACCGAAATGAGCTAAAACAGCTAAAGCTAGCTAAGTAAACTATGAGAGAATGAATGCTGCTGCTACAGGGATACATTTGGGATCGGGAATCATCAGAATATACTTGTTTGAAGACTGGCGTGGTCCTTGCAGTTAATTACCATTACAATATCTATATTAGCATTTTAATTTCCCAAAATGCTGGGGCAAACTTACCAGTATTCACTAAAGTCACTGTCACTTACCACAGACAATGATGAGCAGCTTCAGAAGTCCGTTGGTAACCGTTGGTTGGCTGTTCCAAACTCTTTAAAATTACTAAGATCATATGTGTGTGTTGTGTAAGTGTGCCATGATTCTAAATATCCTGCTTGTTTTTAAGAATTTTGAGAGTGGTCTAAAATTCTATTGAAGTTCTGAGCCTGTTGATTCGCCAACTCAGTCTGAAATCATCACATATCCATTGATTTTGAATGGATTTTTATATTTTTTCTGTTGGAATGAGTGTTTGGTGAAAAGAATGACATTGAATGATGTCATAACTTTAGGGGAATATTTGACTGGCAATGAACTAAAGATGAACATATTGGAAAATGTGAGAAAACGGCTATTTTTTTTTTGCATTAAATTGCTGTAGAAATGTGTTTTAAGAGTTATTTTTTCAGTGGATGTATGTCAGTATGTGTTTGTGTATCTGGAATGCATTTTTTGACAGCCTACTCAACCCACTAATGATTTGAGGAAAAAAAAAACATTTTTCAGATTTTTCTGATAAAATAAAAGGTCCCCTTAAGTCATGTTGGCATTCTCTTTCTGTGAACAGCCCTTGGGTACTTTCTGGCAGTTTATTTATTTATTTATTTATTTATTTATTTATTTTGCTTTTATTTTTATTTTATTTTATTATTTACTTTATTGTTTTTACATGATTTATAATGTTTTAAGTTGTACTAATCCTTTAAACTTTGATTCAATAAAAAGGGAGTTTGCTGGCTCCCTATAGGTGTTAGGTTTTTTTTTTAACTATAATGTACAGCTCTCTTTAAATGAAGCATAAATATTGGTTAATGTGTTTGTTTATATATATTTTCCCCATACTTCCACACAATAATGTATGGAAGCACAAGGGAACAATACAAAGTATATGGGTAACACTTTAGAATACTGTATCTTTACTTACTGCATAACTAATAAGGAATTAATGAAGAACTAATAGGTAATTCTTTATTAACACTTAAGTCACTACTGTTAACTACTAAGGAAGATGTGTTAACTAATCAGTATGTAATATAATGTTATGATTGTGTTAAGTATCAGTTAGTTAATCAATAGCTAATGAATTCTGTCATACCTCCTGAAGAACTAATATTAATTATCTATTAATTAAGGTTCAAGACAAATAACTATGACGTTACTACTAATTAACAGTCATACACATAGTCAGTTTGTCATTCTTCATCACTAATAAGAAAGATAAGTTCAGACATTTACCTATAGGCTCTGATCTCCAAATAAGCAAAAACATATCATGTATATTACACCTTATTATTATACTTAGTTCTTAAACATTTTAAACTTCTTTTGCACCATTCAAGTTCCGGCAATATCGCGGTAGCCACATACACTGAGCCTTTTTTTCTGTCACCTGATGGAGTTTTGGTTCCTTGCCACTGTTGCCTTTTTCTAGCCTGGTTCAACCAGACTTGAAATTGAGCGGAAGTGCATACGAGGGCGCAGCCAGGCTAGCCTTTTTCACCACTCGCAAGTAATTGTCATGTATTTTACAAAGGTTTTAGATGATTACATTAATATATATATATATATATATATATATATATATATATATATATATATATATATATATATATATATATATATATATATATATTTTTTTTTTTTTTTTTTTTTTTTTCACTAAGTTTTATTTGAGTCAGAAGTATGTGGTAATTCTTTATTAATTACTAATGGGTTCCCTATATTTTCACTTTAGAATACTGTTTCAGGTTCTAATAAATATTTATTAATTACTAATAAGTTCCTTATATTTTTACTTTAGAAGACTGTTTCAGGTTATAAGTAGCCTAATTCCTAGATAATTATTTGATAATTATTTATTAATTACTAATGGGTTCCCTGTGTTGTCACTTTAGAATACTGTTCCAGGTTCCAAGTAATTCCTGAAAAACTATTTAAAAGTTATTTATTAATTACTAATAAGTTCCTTATATTTTCACTTTACAAGACTGTTTCAGATTATAAGTAGCCTAATTCCTGGGTAATTATTTGATAATTCTTTATTAATTACTAATGGGTTCCCTATATTTTCACTTTAGAATACTGTTCCAGCTTCTAAGTAATTCCTGCAGAATTATTTGATACTTATTTATTAATTACTAATAAGTTCCCTATATTTTCAGTTTCCCTCAGTCGTTGCCTCAAATACATGAATTTACTCAGTGGCTTCTATGCTGAGGAAAACAGACACATACAGTACTGTATATAAAATATACAAATAATCTGAAGTTTGTTTTGTATGACTGTTCAGTAGTTTCTTCTTAGTTATTTTTCTTGAACCTTAATTAGTTAATAATTAATAGTAGTTCTTCAGGAGGTATGACAGAATTCATTAGCTATTGATTAACTAACTGATACTTAACACAATCATACAATTATATTACATACTGATTAGTTAACACATCTTCCTTAGTAGTTAACAGTAGTGAAGAAGTAGTTAATGAAGAATTACCTATTAGTTCGTCAATAATTCCTTATTAATTCTGCAGTAAGTAAGACACAATATTCTAAAGTGTTACCAGTATATGATTTATCATTAAAGAGATCTTTAACTTTATACAATATTGTGACTGACTTTGAGATCTTGTTCTCAGTATAAGATATATGGGGCTTCCAATTTAAATTATTGTCTATAATCACTCCAAGAAATGTAATAGCTGACACCCTTTCTATTTCAACTTCATTAATCATTAATTTACCTATTGTATTCGATAAACGATTACCAAATACAATCAATTTTGTTTTCTTTATATTTAATGTTAGTTTATTCGAATCAAACCAATTTTTTAGCAGTTCCATTTCTTTTTCCATTGTATCCAGAAGTTGTTTCAGATTGTCACCAGAACAAATAATCTGCAAATAATATAAATTTGAATACTTTGGAAACCTCACGTATATCATTAATGTACAGTATAACAGAAAAAGCAATGGGCCCAGCACAGAGCCTTGGGGAACCCCACATGTTACCTGCGCCAATTGTGACTTGCAATTAACTATTTGGACATATTGATGCCTTTTCTCTAAATAATTACTTATCCAAGAGTGAGCTACCCCTCTTACTCTAATGCTTTTTTAAGATCTAAAAATACCCTAACTGTGTATTGTTTATTTTCTATTGCTTTAGATATTTTCTCCACAAATTCTATTAATTCATGTAAAGTTGTTCTACTTCTAAACCCATATTGTTGCTTGCTTAGTATTCTTAGTATTCTTAGATATTTGCTTAGTTTTTCTAATATTTTTGAATATTGTGAAAGCAACAAAACAGGCCTATAATTTGAAAAGGTATGTCTGTCTCCAGTTTTATATATGCGTATATCTTGCGTATAGTGATTTTCATTATTTTAGGAAATATGCCTTTTTGAAGAGACAAATGCATATGTACCAGGGGTACATCTCAACACACTCGATAATCAATTCCTACAATCTTCCCATGCAGGCAGACTGGGACCAACATTGAAAAAAAAATCATTAAATTCATTAATAATTTTTTCACTTATAATTACATTATTCTTTGTCATAAAAAAGGTTGGGCATCCTGTCCTTTCAGCATTGTTTTCATTTAATATTTTCCATGTTTTTGTAATGTTATTTCCATTATTATCCAATGATTATAGTATCTCTCTTACTGTTTCTAATAAAATTAGTCAGTTTGTTTTATATAGCCTAACTTAAATGCTATAAGTTAGCATTTAAGAATTAAAATGCTATTTAAAAATATATAAGCTTATAAATGCATTAGTCAGAGTAGAGTAGAGATGGAGTACAGAGTAGAGAGAGAGAGAGAGAGAGGCAGGCACGGAATCTTCGGTCAAACCGGTCATACAAGATGTGTGTGAAACACCCGCCTCTCACATGCTGTATACAATCACAGTCATAAGCATTTCAGTGAGAAGTCTATATTGGATATCACTGACACCGGCGCGAACACCTGGCAAGACTTAAAACGGTTCTTCTACGGCGCGTAATTAACAGCAACATATACTAGATTTTCGTTGTTATTATTAATTTTTCTTTCAGGTGGTTGAATATCCCATGGAAAGAGCTCTTTGCTTGGAATAACCTAGCAAAATGTCTTCAGTATATCAAGCGCACCGGACCCAATAACTATAAACCAAATTCAACCCAGACTAAACAAGGTAAATAACTTCAACCATTGATTTTATTTTAGTAGTCTCTAATAAGTATAGAGTTCTGACATCTGATGAAGTGGTACTGTAGGCTATTCATTTTGTAAATGCGCGTCACGATAATAGGTGGGTTACAGAGATTCAGTCATAATGTTATAATTAAACATTTGGCGGTATTAAATGTGAGGCAAACTGAATTCAGTGGGGATTAGTTAGGAACAACTCAGTGATTTTTCAACAGTTTTAGTCAAAAGCGCACAAAGACACAACATGTGCCAGGGGGGACTAGATAATACTAATAATAAAAAACAGCCTTTTAAATTATGCTTATGTTTATGTAGATTATTTATTTATTATTTTATTAATTTTATTATTATAAATTGAAACAGCATCTGTATAAAATGGCGTTGTAATATAAAGTTGGAAAACAAAACACGACAGGCAAGGAATATTTCATAAATTGCTTTAAGTTACTTAAACTGGGTTCATCAGTCAGAGGATCGAAATAAAATATTTTATATTTTAAAAGCATAAAAATCCAACTACACTCTTATTAAAGGGTTGTTTAACCCAATTTGGGTCAAATATGGACAAATTTAATCCAGCCATTGGGTTACATTTTTAAATGACATATTTAACAATGTTTAAGTTTGTCCTGACCCAAAATTGAGTTAAAACAACCCAGCATTTTTCAGAGGGTATATTTATATATAAGTTTGAATAGCGTTTTGGGGGTAGCTAAAATATGGGGAAAAAATCCTTCCATTTTGAAATGGAACTCCATCCACCCTTTAAATTCACTTCCTGCACTAATTTCAATCCCTGTTTTTTGGTGAAATGTGGTCTACAAGTTTGTCCAAAGTTTACAAAGCCAGATGCTGGTACATTTAGCATCTGTACCAATGCTGGAATTACTGAATATCTTTAACATAACCTGCATTTTTCTTTTGTTTCTATATCAGCACATCTCCTCTAATGGCCTTCTTACAACAGTTAAAACTTCTTCTATGGAAAAATTGCCTCAGTGTCATACGGCAGCCAGTGAGTAAATGCAATTGTACAATTAGACATTCTCATTTTATGAGATAAAAAAAAACTGGATGCCCAGATTAAAATGATAATGTGTGCATTGAGCATAGATTCTGTGGAGTTATGTGGGTGTCTACCCAGAATTAAACTTTAACTTTGCACAACATAATATTTGCATAATGAATGTTAAAATGTAAGAGTATAACCTATAAGTTCTACACTTTTTTTCTTTTTGTTAGCTGATTTGGTTGTGTTATTGCTATTAGAGATTTAAGTTAACACAGCAAAGTGATACTGTACTCTGTGGAGTGATATATTAGAGAAATTACTTGATGCATTGTACAGTAGGACAGTATAGTTCTTGGATTACCTGTGCTTTATTGCTTTAATATTGCTTGTATCCTTAAAACATATTTTTAAAATGATTTCCTTATATTTAATATTAGTTTATTCGAATTAAAGTAGTACTATTTTTTTACCATTTCTGTTTCAAATTGTCACCAGAACAAAATAAGTTTGTATCATCTGCAAATAATATAAATTTGAACACTTTAGAAACCTCACATATAACATTAGTATACTGTATAGACGCTTTCAGCAGTGACAACATAAACACACGGTACTGCGCATGTGCATAAAACTGGCCCAAACTTAACTTCCGGCAAACTTGCGCAGACAATCCATAACAAGTAAATAACCATAGTAGCTGGTATTTCTTGACAGTCAAAGAAAATAAATGTTACCTGGCCAAACTGAAATGTGACACTACCAGACCCGTTGAACAAAAATAGGAGACAAGATGTTTTTCTACCGACGTGTCTGATTTACCGCAGTGTTAAAAAACTGTGGCGAGCGGAGCGCGGCGACGAGGCTTTATTAGGTGAACATATCTCTCCTTATTAGCTTCTTACATGCTTGCTAACCTTTTTTTAAGGCGGGTCTCCACATGACAGGATGTTGGATGGATCTGTGCAGCGTTATGATACATTCTGCTCCGCTGTTAATGTGTTTGTGTGTGAGAGAGAGAGAGAGAGAGAGAGAGAGAGCTTGCGAATATGCGCTACACAACTCTGCAGCCAAATACAACTTTTCCTTAAATTGTAGAAAACACGGAAATCAATATGTGGCGGTCAGCGCTGATAATGAGTTGGGCTGCCACTAATAAATGCATGGGAAACACTGTACCGGATACTCGGATAAACCTAGCTATTTTAATATAGTATCTAATACAGTCAATGCCGTATTATCCAATAAACAGTATAAACTAACAGAACGGAAGTTAACTTTGGGCCAGCTCATCACCATGGCGGACGCGTCCTGATGAAAGCGTCTATAACAGAAAAAGCAATGGGCCCAACACAGAGCCTTGGGGAACCCCACATGTTACCATCACCAATTGTGACTTGCAATTATATATTTGGACAAATTGATGCCTTTTTTCTAAATAATTATTGCTTTAATATTGCTTGTATCCTTAAAACATATTTTTTTAAATGATTCAGAAGACCTTTAGGGTAACACTTTACAGTAAGTTTCATGAATTCATGTATAAATATCTCTTGAAGAACTAACACAGGTTCAACATTTTTCATTCATGACTTCATGGATGAGCAACATTAACTAAAATGAGTACATCATAATGAATTATGATTTATTATGCATGATCATTATGTTTGCTTATTTAAGTGTTTCAAAGGACCTAGTCACAACTTTATTTGAGTGCCCACACACATGATGAAAGTCATAGACATATATGCTTAGTTAATGATGACTACTGTATTTGAATGTCAACCAGTTTGTTTGCTATGATAAGCATATCCATCAATGACTTCATCATGTGGCCCCTCAACTAGCTGGGGCACACAAAGGTGGCATAACTGTGAACAAAGCATACATACAAAACATAATGATCATGCATAATAAATCATAATTCATGATGATGTGCACCTCTTAGTTAATGTTTTAACTAAGGTGTTATTCATCCATGAAGTCATGAATGAAAAACATCGAACTTGTAAGTTCCTAGATGTTTCATGAGATATAATGCATGGATGAATGCATAATTCATGAATGTAACCAACAGTAAAGTCTGATGGGACATTTGTTTTTTGATGTTTTCAGGGCTGGTCACTGGCTCTCATTATCTGGCCTATTGTGATCTTTATCATCTTGGCGGTCACTCGCTCACAATTCCCTCCAAAACTGAAAGATACCTGTAAGTACCTCTACTAACATCATCCTGTAGACTGTAAAAGAAAGTCAACTAAATACTGTTGATCACAGTGACGTGACTGAAGGCATTCTGGGTTGGTTAAAATGTGGTTTAGGTTCTGGGCTTCTAAAGGGTTAAGGCTTCAATCTTGAGAAGGTCTGAGTCAGAAGCTGAAGTTACTGAGATCACAATCCTGTTTTACTATACTGTGTCCTTGAGCACAACACTTAACCTCAGGTTAGCCCATGGGGACTGTCATTGCACTTAGTGTACTGTAACTTGCATACTCGCAAGTGGGTCTGCTCATCTGCAAGGAACAGTAATATTGCTGATGGTTTGAGTCATGGTTTAATGGAGATATATGCTACTGAACAAGTTTTCAGTCCTATTTAAATATATGCAATATGGTGCAGATCTTACGCAGGCTGATGCCACTGATCTCTTGAGCACATTTGACACTATCCACCCCATTGCTTGGGAATGTTGTAGACTAGTGTCTTATTTTTACATAATGGATGCCCAACAGCTAATCTCCAATGTTTTACATTATCCATCTGCCTCCAGGTTCATTTAATATGATATGGGATTAAAATACATATTCTCTGATTTGTATGCAATCCGCACTTTAAGCTGACTGTCCTTTGGGAGTTTTCTGTTATCTCACATCTCTCTTTTGAGGATTGGGTTGTTAGGCCTGGTCCTTCCCATAAGCAGCTCCCTTATGCCTTGCAATGTTCTGCACTGGCAGATTCAGTGTTTGTCTGAATTGATATCTGCATCCATATGAAACTCATTTAATAATGTGAGAAAACAAGTGCTTAACCTCAGAGGTAATCTATTCTGACCCTAACTAATTCTAGTTGGTGTGTTTTCCTTGATATTTGCATATAGGAGAGATGTATAGATAATAAGTAAACAAAAGTATACTGTAATAGCCTATATTTTGTAGAGGCTGTTTTTATTGTTAAAAGAATATTATATACTGAAAAATATTTAATATAACTATATAACTATATAATATATAACTATAAAAATATTTACTGTAGGTTCATATCCTGGCCGCCCTTTTCCATATAAAGAGTAAATTAATGAAATATGATGCATTGTCATCTATCCTAGTATATTTGTAAAAATCTGTTATGGCTCAAATAAACTACATTTGGATA
>JAQIUQ010004979.1:0-30000 GCA_030378365.1 Hybognathus amarus | reverse complement strand
AAAAAAGTAAAGTCTAAATTATTATTAACAATAAGTTTTTTAATTTACAATTTACTTTTGCCATAGAGCCACAAAACATTCATGAGTGATTGGAACACTCCATAGATAGGTAGGGGTAGGGTCAAAATTTCAATGGTGGCATTCCTCTTTTGCTCATCCTTTTATTTTGTACATTTCTTTGTACTCCCAACAAAGTCATGACCAGCTCATCCTCAAAGGTTTAAATTCACATGACTTTGTTTAGTAATCCTCGCGTAGTGCTTATCTTTAAAGTAATAAATCCATCCTTCACTGTGACTATGGGCTTTTTAAAATATCTGTCTATCTTGTTTCTTTATGTGTTGAGCTTGTACACAGCAACTTCAGCATTTACCAACAATGTCTTTGTTAGTATGTTATCTAACTATTGTAGAAGATAACAATTGCTACACTTTAGAGTAACAAACAGATTATTCTTTTAAAAATAACTAAAATTATTGTATATATATCCATGGTCCTGTTTTATTCATCTCATCGCTGCTCCATGGTTTCCCTCCACTAGCCCATCTGAGGAAGGGGAGGTATAGTTCACCTTGTCAATCCTGAAAGGACATCGAGCTCATCCAAGACTCCTGGAGATATGGGACAGGATGCTCATATGTAAATTATCTAAGTCGTTGATGCTAACACAGAAAAAATGACATTGTTCTATGTTTTTAACTGTTTCACATTTTTGTAAAGGTCCAGCCTTCAAACATTCCCAATGTGACTTCGATATCATGCAAGCATTTAACAACACAGATCAGGTTTATGGTTTTCGCCAATAAGTAACACTTTACTTGAAGGGTATAAACTGACATGACACCCTCATAATCATGTTCGTTTAATAATATATGTCTTCAAATATGAAGCAGGGTCATGACAACTGTCATTAAGTAACTTCACTCAATAATGACAGTTTGAATGCGAATATGACATTAATGTTCTTGTTATGACACCTTGACATATACCACAACATCATAACCTGTCAGTGTCTTTGTCATGACAATTTTACTGACATAAAATTTGAGTTAATTGTCATGTGGTTGGCTTGAAATTAGCTGTCATGAGGCATTATAAGCTGTGTCAGAAATATTGGTAACACTTTACAATCCAAGATAGCTAATATGCATTGATTAGTATTTAACTAATGCACAGATAATCATATAATATAATAATAATATAACTTCATAAAAACTAAACCATTAGTTAATGATTACTGCATCAACTGATAATGTCTATATATGATTTAATAGATTAAGTAATACATAAAATTGTATTAATTCAATATCTCATTGTATATTAATTCCTTAATAACATCTTTTATGAACTAATAATGTAAACTAATGTGTTAATTACCACAATTAGTCGAAGCTATGCACTTTAGAACTCCATTATGCTTTAATAATGCATTAGCTAAAGATTGCAAAGGATATCATTATGTTATCACTTTTTTCTTGTTAGGGCACATTATTATTGACTCCATTCATTTAGTAATTGTGGTAATTGTGCCACATGAATATTACACTAACAATGAAGTAATTAATGATGTTATTTAATGCATATTAGTGTACCTATTAATATTATTGAAATTAAAATACAAGGCTTTGAGCTACATCTGAGTAATTAAAATATTAATTAACACTCTTAGTTAAAAAATGAGTCTGTATGGAATTCATCCACAATTACATTTAATTAATAACAATTCATGTTTATAACTAAATACATAAACCTTCCCAACTCTTTAATTAGTTCCTAATGTCGTAATAATTAATAGATCGCTTTTACGATAATGCATTAGTTACCACATTAATCATATTATATATGCATAAGTTAGGTTTGAACTAATGCTTTATTAGTGCACCATATTGTTAAATGTTCTGGAATATTATAACTACAGTGGTTCTAATTGAACTTGTAGTTAAAGTTATAATGGCCTTATGACAGCCAATGTCAAAACCAACCACCTTGACAAGTTAATGTTGATGTTAACCAATAAAGCTAGGTGGTTTCTAGAGTTGATAATTAATCTGCTATAGTTACAACAGTTTTGTTGTATTTAATGGCAAATTCATGACAAAGGCAGACGGCGTTGTGATGTTGTATCATATCTAATAACAAAGAGCATCTCAAACAATGTCATATTTGCATTAAAAATGTCATAACTTCACAAAATGACGCTTAATGACAGTTGTCACAAACATGCATCAACTTCCTTCATATACATAACATATATCATCATTTATGAAGGCGTCATGTCATGTTATGTGCACACCCCTTCAAGCAGTGGCACAGACATTTTGAGAGGCCAGGGCTAGAATGAAAAAAAAGATTTTTCTTTTACTTTAAACAAAAAAAGAGTATATATATATAACACAACTCTGACTTTTTATCAAAATGTCTTAAAAGTTAATTTTACTGTTCCTCAAATTCACGCAATTGTTTAGTATTTCAAAAGATGTCTACAAAATAATCAGTTCACACAAAAAACAATGTTCTCCTAGTATTTACCAGGTTTATTGAGCAGCAAAGGAAACCATGCCACAATGTTCATGTTTATGCTCTCATTTCGTGGGTATTTGATGCACCTGATAGTGGCATGGACTTAGTTTTTTCACATTAAAGAAACTGTATCATGGTCATAAAATAAAACCTCAAAATCCACATTTAGATGGAGTTTGTTTAAACCTACTATATCCTCCATCTGTTTATCTCAGATTTCCTCTAATTCACCAATTTAGATTTCTAAATTTAGGGGGAAAGACTATTAATCCATTGTAACTTAATAATACGATTAAGGCCATAAAAAGTCATGAAAGGCCAATTACAATTTATACCAAGTACATAAATTACATTTAAGCCAAGTCTTAAATTTATATTTTTGTGTATTCAATTTTGGAGTCAATGGAGTTCGATGAATGTTAAAATGATGTTTATGTGTGCCAAAAAGCGGAGCGCAAAACTCATTTGAACCGCGCGCATCTCACGCTGCTTCTGACTCGGTTAGAAGTCCAAAGACACGCGCAGCGAAGCTCACTGAGCTGACACGTTCATCTTAAATCGGCGCTTTAGAGTTCTGATATTAGGTACACATTCTAAATATATTTGTAACAGGGAAGCTGTGTGAAGAAACAGGAAATATATTATTTTCAAAAGTAAAAAAGCACCCCGAGAAAAAGGCACTTTCTCTCCAGGAATAAAAAGGGCAGGTGCTGAGCCCCTTTGATGCTGTGTGCACGTGCCCTGCCTTTGGGGTAAAGTGTACCTTGGCAATGTGGCGTCTCCATGTCTGCTGTACATTAATACCACTTTATTTATTTTATTAAGAGATAGTATGCAAAGGTTAATTCATAATGTTAATACAGGTCTTTAGAAATACATCTACTGTAATATTAATAAAAATGTTTGTAAATTCAAATGTTGTGAAGGTCCATTGAAATTAATGATTATAGTGAAATGTTCTGTATAGTTTAGTGCAATATGGTTAGATGCATTTTCTAGAGCTGACTCATGCAACAACAAACAATTGGCTAGTTGTTCAATTAAAAAATGTTTTTTTTTCATTCTGTTGTACCAACAATGGAACCTATTTGGGGGAGTGAGTGATTCTGGAAAAATCCTTATAAACTTTCTAGGTGACTGCATAGACACATGAAGCCAACCACAAATTGTCTTCTCACACAAGCCTTCATAAACTTCTGCAGTTCTAATGACACGGTCTCAAAGCATACCTGTAACCCCTGAACAGGTGGGTCTAACCTCCCACACTGTTCACAATACTCAGTCTAGTACTCATTATCCACAAATATGGAATGAAAATGTCATTCAATGAATCCTTAGACATCATGGCTTATGTGTTTGGGGTCACAGGTTATAACAGAGGATGCTAATAAATGATTTCCCAAGAGCAAAGTGTTGAATGATTTGGAGGACTGTGGTGGTACATTGATAAACTTCAACAGAGACGTCAGTGTCAGAACTCATGTGTAGCCTCCCAATCTTCCTGAAGCCACAATAAAGAAAACTAAAAATATAGGCAGGGATAAAACCTAGAAGGTGAGTTTGAGGAAATAGTGTGCAGAATAAAATTGGTAATGTTAATAAGTTCAGCTCACAGATTAGGGTTATTAAGAGATAAATTTATAGAGAATGATAGGAATGTGACTGAATTAATTGCTATACCATCACAGGAATAAATGGAATTACAATAAGAAATATTATTGTTTTGTTCAGTAAGTATATTTATATGTGATAAAATATGTTAGTTCAGATTCCATTCAGGGTTCTGGAAGTTCAGGTGTGTCTACATTGATATAGGTGCTCTGCTTAGATTTTGAAGTCAGATTTTGAACACGACATGCTATCAGTTTACACATGTAAATGTTTGTTGTTTTGACTGGTTTCAAAGATATTCTCAGCCCTCACTTTATTTATTTTCTGTTAGTGTCCTTGGCATACCTAAAGGAGACTTTGCTCCCACAGCCAAACATATTACTACTGTGCCACAAACCAGTCATCAATAAAGGTTTTGGCATTTCTCAACTACATAGGTAAATGGAAGGGAGAGTATGCTAAAGTTAACTTGCTGAACTTATTTGTGAACTGCATGGTATTGCTGGCTAATATAAGTGCTATAACCTTTATCATACTTGATAATTTCCTTAATTTGAAGGTCCCCTGACATGGGGTTATTTTATTATTTTATATGTTGCCTGGGTTGCTTTATACATGTTCATATATTTTAGATCAAAATAGTCATAATTTCAAAATAAAAGGCATTTTTCCTAGCCTGATTTTCACCTCTAATTTTGACATTCTGTTTGAACAGCGCACTGCTGATTGGCTGACATGTTGTTCATGGAATAGCTACATGTACATGTGAAAGCTATTCTGAATCTTTCACTACAGCTGCTTCTGATTTTCTGCAGCTATAAAGTACGAATCGTGAAAAGTTTATAAAGATATTACAGTTCCCATCACATAAAAGAAATGTTGCTGTGATTAGACATATTAGATAAGGACAGTATGTGATTCAAGGAAATGAAGATCTTATTGCCAGACGCATTTTATACTCTATTCTGCTTTCACTAATGCAACACAATGATGTACATACAGTAAGAGCTTCATTGTGAGTGTAACTGTGCGTTCACACCGAGCGCGATAGCGTGTGGTTAACGCCTGAGCAGCGAGCCTAGTTTGACGCTAGCCACTTTGTGTTAATTCGTGTAAAGAGTGAAACTGAGCGTAAAACAAAAGTAAGTCAGAAATCCGTTCACGAGCCAATTGTTTTTATGTAAAACAAGACATTCATAAAGAGTTCACTGTCTCTGCTATTTATTCTGGAGCAGAAGCATGGCCGTGGGATCATCGTCGCCGTATCTTGTGTCCTCCGGACCCGAACTGTTTCGGCTAGTTTCACCATTTGCTAAGCCCAGGAGCTGCGCTGGATAGCGGCCGCTGTCGGCGTACTCCGCCTGTCCCGCGCCCAGTTAATAACCTGTTGTACCGGCATAGAAGCCAAGGATAGCCCTCGCCTGGTACCACCCTAATCTCACTATCATTTGCTTTTTGTTGATCGTGGATTAGGCCACTCCAAAAGTATTAACCTGTACATGTAATTTTTTCTCACATCCAGACACGAACTTATGCACATATGTGTTCATTGCTTACATCATAATACTGTTCATATAATCTAGATATGCAATAAATAACATTCAATGCAAAATGAACATGTCTCGTCTATATAAATAATGTTTTAAGTGATGAAAAAATATTTCCCCTTTTGTTTGCATGATTCCCACACCAAATGGTTTTAGTCAATACATTACTTCACCCACGTGAGCAAGCAGCTAGGCTCCTGATTGAGTTAACGTAGGCGATGCGCGCCAAAGTTAAACTTAACTCGGGCGAGTAAATGAATTTGCGTTGACCACGTGATGAACAAATGGCACTAACTAAATCATTTGCTTTCACACGCCAGCAGCTATACAATTCCACGCATTCACGCAACTTGACGTGCGAATGTGGGCATATTCGTGTTGGCCATGCTCCAGCGCCTGCATTCAGCGCCGTAGGTTTTGCGTCACGTGCGGTTTACAATCTTGCCTCATTTTTTAAGTTACGTAAGCGCGTCTTTGCATTGACTTAACATTGAAATCGTTCACGCCTGGCAGCGCTGTGACGTAATGTGGAGGCACGTAACACAGTTTCTGCACTCTCTCTGCGTGCTTCACCAAATGGGAAGCCGATAATGTACAGTGAGGCTTCGGTGTCCATGTGGCAATTGCGTAATATTGATTTTCATAACAAGTCTCCAAATAAACTTTGCGCTGTGTTGGAAAGATTGTTCTTTGATTCGCTTTCTGTATAATTTGTTTAGATTAAATATAAAGATTTTCATCCTACAAAAAAGAAACAATGAGAGTTAAAGATATTTCATCACTAGCTAACTTCTGATACAGTAAACAGTATGAATGATTTTGGAGAAAGATTAACTTACCTGTCTAAAGCTTGAACAATTAGGCTAGCATCAAATACTTCTAGGTTAATGTCATTAGCTAAAATCGATTTATTTTAAGGACATTCATTAGAATTTGAGGGAAACATTGTTCTGTGAAATGGTTTGGACCATACAAAACTTGGGAGTTGAGTTCGCATCCAAGAAATGGAATTAACCCATTGTTATTTAAAGCTAGATGAAGAAACTAAAAAATGCTTTTGTGTTCATTTTCTACATCTGAACACTGATCAACTGCCATGCTTTGCTGATTTGCAGGCCATGATATCCTTAAGAAACACTCAAAATCTGAAGCTGCTTCTCTAAAACTAAAAATAACGCCCTGTGGGTTACATTCTTCCTGCTCCTAGCTCGTTTTCTGGTGGGCGAGCACCAGAATTGTATAAGAAAGCAAGATTAAGAGAAGGGAGTAACCTCCCCCGTATAACATTATATGGGGAATTCAGAGATCAGCGTGTCTGAGATGCAGAGGAAGAAAATAACAAAGTTTAAGACTTCTTACACCGTAAAAGTATAGACACAATGGGACCAATTACAGCTAGGGGGACTTAGTATTAATATTTAAAAAACTTAGAAAATGAAAAAACCGTGTCAAGGACCTTTTAGTGAAGATAGTTTCAAATGGTTTCACTTGTATTACACTGTATATATATATGTATATATGCCTATATATATAGCTTTATATATATACTGTATATATATATATATATATATATATATATATATATATATATATATATATATATATATATATATATATATATATGCAGTGATTTAAAGTGGGGATTTGACAGGTGGGGAACCTCAAATTTGAAATTGAATTGGATTAGCCGTGGGGCAACAGATTATATAGTAATACTTCAGTCAGGAATTTGACCTGTGTGGGACCAAGTCAGCTATCACTTCTACTTTGATTTTTAATGGTTTTATTTTAGCTCACATATATACTGAAATGATGACGATACTATGTTAAATTCTTTAACACTTTAACAAAGATTGGCATGTTTAATGCACACATGCCCACCCACAGACATGTGAGTTGAATGTCAGGTATTTTAGGGCGGTTGGAGGTCATGCTCCCGAGAAAATTTCGATTTCTTCTAGCCTACATAGGTAAGAATAGAGCTTTGAAGGTAAAAACAACATTTCTTATCCTTTGTCCTTCCCTCTGTAGAGCTGAACTTTACGCTAATAGTATTTTCATTTCGTATGTGTCAAGAAAAAGTCAACATAGGCTTAACTGATAATTATCTGTGCTTATTATATTCCGCATAATTACTCAAGGCTTACAAGACTTGCCCCCAGAGTTAAACCAAGTTAACATTTACCGTTTTCGATCAATTCAGCCAAATTTTCTAATCTAGGATATCAGTAACCAACAAGTTTCTGGTTAATTTAACTTTCCATCGACTAAATGGGTCGACAGTAAAGTTTATAAACTGTCCTTTAAGCTTTATTAAAGTAAAGTAAAGAGAAAAGTGGAGTATCCCTTCATGAATATTCAATTGTAAATATTGTAACTAATCCATGCTATTGATCTCTTGTAAGCCCTCTGGAACAGTGGCTAGGGAAAAACAAAGTAGGCAAATATATGGGACCTAAAACTATAACTTACCGCGATAGACCACCGTGAGTGTATTTTCCCGTCAGTTTTTTAATCGCTCACGTTCAGCGGGAGGAGAAAGGGAAACTGGTGGTGAGTCAGCTAGTCTGGGCAGCAGATTCGTTCGTAATTCATTTTTACATTTTTTGTTTCTTTATTTTATTTTTTGATTTGTTTTTATTTTTCTTGTTAGTTTTGAAGTTGTTAAAGGAAACCACCTTATCTTCTCCCCCACCCGAACTCTGGTCAAACATCCTTATTTTTTATATAATAAAGAAATCGATACATTGGCGAGCCACCCAAACAACCACTTGCGCCAAATACAAAATACTGCAAAAATCTAACAATACATTCTGTGATTAAATGCACATTGGACAGGCATTTGATTAACATGAGAATGCAGTGAAATAACTATTTGATGTAAACTTTGTGCAAGGTTGGATAAGTTTTTCAATGGATAAGGATTAAACAGAAAAGGTTTTAAGCGGACAATTGTTCAGCAGACCACGGAACACTGCCAGGTTCCTTACTCTGTTGAGGGAGATTTTGGTAGTGATGGGATGAAGGCCCCATTTAGGCTGCATTTACACTGCAGATCTGATGCCCAAATGCGATTTTTTCGCGAACCGCTACATCATTCTTTAAAAGTGAGCCCCATATCCGATTTGCATTTACACTATACACTGCTGAAGAACTACCAAAATGTAAGATGTTCTGAGCCCGGAGAAAAAGAAGTAAACAACAAGAATTGCAATGAGTGTAAATTGCAAATAGAACCCATGTTCTGAGAAATGAGTAGAAAAGTCAAAACATTCCATTTCTCGTACGACGAGAAAAAGAATAGAGCATATATTCCATGTGT
Source organism: Hybognathus amarus (assembly GCA_030378365.1). Lineage (NCBI taxonomy): Eukaryota > Metazoa > Chordata > Actinopteri > Cypriniformes > Leuciscidae > Hybognathus > Hybognathus amarus. The sequence continues at coordinate 21,000 of JAQIUQ010004979.1, read as the reverse complement.
CGTGAAATGTCTTTTTGCCTCACCATCTCTAACCCTAAACACTCAAAAAAAGAATTAAACCTTCGCATTCTCCACTGTGTGTATCCTTGCACCTATGATCATGTGATGATGTGAACTCTTTTTTTAATGACGTCTATCTCATTTACTAGAGAAATATCAGATTTGTTAAAAATGCAAATGCACGTATGAAAGTTCATATATTAATTTATTACACAAGTGAGGCCTGAATGCGATTAATGAAGTCAAATATCCCATGCAATTTTTCCTGCTTACACGTTCACCGGTAATATATCGTATCTATCCACATGAGGAAAAAATTGGGTTTTCAGTCACCCTGAATCCATGCAGAGTGTACCAATAGGCCTTACAGACCGGTGGTCTATGTCAAAAACTTGTTGGGACGCCTTGTCTATGTCACCACAGCCTTAAATGAAGGTCAATGTCCTACTTGGCATTTGAAAAATTATCACATTACAATTATGTTGTGAGGAAGAAAGCTGAGTGGAGTTTAAGATAGAATTTATTAGTTTTAAAACTCTTATTTAATCCAGTTTCATATGCACAGATTGTGCACAAACTGCTCTGAGTCCAAAGGTTAAGATTGCAAATGCAGTATTTCTTTAAAGGGTTATCCACAATTGTACCATCCAATGCAGCAGAGGTCATACACAAACAAACAATATCACAACAAGGCAGGATTCACAAGCAAAAATAGTAAAGGATCCACAGAACAGCAACATCCAAAACTGTGACACTAAACAAGACTTCGCAGGAATGACAAAAAGACCAGGCTTGTGAAACAATGAGATGCTAATGAGTAAGACAGAGAACTATGGAAAATAAGTTGAGGAATAGCAACAGCAACAGTCTATTTGTGAGTGCCTCTAGTAGCTTCAAGGCACTTGAATGGTGACCATTAAGAGATGATAAGGACTGTAAAAATAGACAAAGCGTATCTGGCGTCACCCATAGACTCTAAAGAGCGGGTTTGAAGCTGTTTTTATGAGAATTTTAAAGCAGCATACTGAAAAACCAGAATACAAAAGTTTCAGAAGATACAGAGGTCATATAATGTGTTGTGCTCAGTCATGGCCGAAACATCAATCACTCAACGCAGCTCGTTATAGCTGTGAATCAAAGTTAAGCCGCCCTTATTGTCATACATTTTATATTTAGTATGATCAAAACTAACAAGTTAAAGAAAAAATTAGCCCCTCACAGTTATTCAGGCACATCAAACATATTAAGGATTACCAATAAAAGTCCATGGGCCAAACTGTAAACATATGAATTTATGCTGTGAAACTGAGATTTTTAACAATGGCGTATATGGATCTGGTCCCTTTTAGGACCACCTCTATAGCATTTAAGATGTGTCCAGTTTCACGCACTCCAAGGATAGCTTCATCTTTCAGATTCAATGTTGCCAATTTGTTACAGATATTACATATGAGAGCCATTCATAGGTTAATTTCAACCAAAGGTATGAGTTTCAGCTTAGTTTATTCACTATTGTCAGGAGTGAGGGAACACCTTTTGAAAACATAGTGGATTGACGTTTCAACTTTAATGCTTTCAAAAGATGCCTTCTCACTACTCAGCAAGAACTCTCATGTGTTTTGCAATGATTTTTAAAAGGCAATCACATATTCTTTGTTTTATGTAGAGTGAAGATCAAACTGAGTAAATCTTCTGCACCAAGCAACATTGCTATTGCTCAGCCACAGACAAAAAGGACCTTATCAACCAAACCCAGATCCCTTTCTAAGACAAGGTAGGCCTCTCTTAGTTTCTAAATAATAGTTCTTTGTTAAATATACTTTCTACATCAATCTGTAACATATATTAGAAGAATCTGCCTTTTGTTTCCTTTTTAAAGTTATGAAGATTCTTTCACCACACCTCAAATGATAATGGAAATGAAATTTTAAATATTTAAACAGTAAGGCTAATTTATTTCATAAGCATTTTATATTCATTAAATATACACATAGCCAATTATACTCACACACATGATTGTTACCTTCCTTATTTATTTTTATATTTCATCTGATTTCAGGAGTTTAATGTTAGCATGTTGCTAATTTTAACAACATTATCCTCTAACATTAAACTTGATTCATGCATTAGTTTCTATGACTTTTTACTATTTATTCTCAACATTTCATTGATTTTTATAAGTTGACATTTTAGGAAAGGTCTTTATTCTGTTTGTGTTTACAGTTTAGCAGATTTGGCTAATATTAACATGTCTAGGGTTGAGCAGCAACATAATACTCTAAAGATGCGAGTCACATTAGCAAAATTTCTTTTTTCCAATTTTTGTTTCAGAAAACCAACAGTGAGGCTAAAGTAACGTATCCAATACATGTACTACATTTAATTTAAAGCTTTACTTCTAGTGATTTAAAATGTATGTTCTAAATGAGTATGAATGTGTGGGATGAATGTTACCCAGACTTACCACATTCGCCATGTTGTCATTAAAGGAGAACTCTGGTGTAAAATGGACCTTTGGTCCAGTAAAACTTTGGTACCCAGTAGACCGTTCTCTGAGATTTGTTTTTCAGCGTATAACTGTTCAGCGTATAGCGCTAGTAATGGGGGCATTCTACTAAGTAAGAAATCGCGAACTTTATACCACTAACAAGGCTCAAAATAGCCTCACACTAACGCAGTAACATAATGAGGGTACCATACATGCAAAATGGAACATTTGAGAGCTTGTGTGAGTGTACAGAACTCGGTTCGTGAGAAGATACTTTATAAAGACAAAAAGAATATTCACTTCGGTGTAACAGGCCGCGCCATGCCATTTGCGAAACAGTCACTGGAAAAGTCGAAACCCACGAACGAATGTGCTGAGTGAGCTGAACTGTATGAAGTTCAGCAAACTTCTGAAACTGTGTGGGCGCGCGTTCGAGTATCGAACTCATCAAGACTATTTTCTGAGAGATGGCTCCTGTCTGTATACGCGGATTAAACTGTCTTTAATAAAGGTATCTCTATGGGACGGTTTATACACTTCACACTCAGGCCCGAGTGGGACAATCTCATTCTCATCCCTGGAGTTTCATGCCTGAGACCCGGCCCACTACTTAGATTCACTGACTGACTATGTTAAAATAATGTGATCAAAACCTCTGCTACATAAGCCCTTAGTGAGCATCCCTTTTTTTAAAGGAATTTGCCTATAAATATGTATTTTGTATATTGTTTTGGATAGTGTTAGCCTACATTTCTTTCAGATAATAACGATGATCATTGCGTTTGTCTTACCGAATGTGGTAGCTTTCTGCAATTACAGTTTGTCTATAAGCTTTTTTTTAATGTATTAACGCCGACAGAAAAATGTTGCCAGATATTGCTACAGAAAACAAGCAACAATAAAACAAAATAATAATTAAAATAATCCAAAATTAGTTACAAAGCTTGTGTTTTGGAAATAAGATTAATATGTCACTAACACTACATGCAACTTTCCACTTTAATTACTTCCTAAAGTGTCACATTAAATCAGAAAAAAAAGGGCCAGGAGATTACTGCACCTTTCCATTAGGGGGATCTGGCAACACAGAGGCTGCGCTCGCGCCTTCATTCACAACGCGCTCTCCAAGCCCCGTTCACTTGCGGCCATAGCTCCCGCAGCAACATGAGTAGCAAAGCACTCAGATGAAGAGGAGGTTTAAACATGCCCACAATTAATCATTAAAAGAGCATGAAATTTGGATTTGAAATGATGAATGACCGAGGTCCGGAGGTTCCGCAAGCTGACCTCACATCTGTGTTAAATAGGAATCCATTGTAATAAACGTTCGTCTCAATTATGCGAACAGTATGCAATATAGGCTATTCTCTTCCTGCTTCTCCTTCTCCTCGTTCTTCTTCTCGCAGTCTCTTTTGTTGCTTCTACCTGTAAATCTCCCCTTCCCCAGAAGTTTGATATTTGGCTGATAGTCTTTCCAGAAACTAGATTATTTATGTTGTAGTAACTGAAACTTATATCGTAAACAGCTGTTTGGTCTAGGCCACTTGCGTTTCGATTCTGCTCAAAGCCGGCGCGTCAGGATTTTGTGCGGTGGTCTAACGCGCTTCGTGAAAATGACGCCATTGCTATGTATCTGTGCCATTGCCGACGAGCGTGTTTGAAGTGCTGATGATGAGGTCGGTTCTCGTTTGCGATATGGTGGGTGTGGCCCTGACTCGATAAGCGCTACTCGTTGTGCATGTTTTGTATCTAAATGTTTCGAGAAAATAACAATAAAAATATAGCTGAGGCTGGGCTGTGACTGGAGCTATTCAGGAAATGATTGGACCCAGTGTGTGTGATAGACGTCGGCCCCTCCTGGCCAGAAACAGACTTGGCCCACCGGCAAGACTCCGTGCTCCCGATTAAGCCAATCCGAGCCTGTTAGCTTAAGTGATTCTGCTTTAGTTTGCGTGTCTGGGCGCTCGTTCTATGTTATCGTTACATGTGGGGCTATTTTTGAGCCCTGTTAGTGGTCTAAACTAGTAATTTCTTTCTTGATTAGAATGCCCAGTATAGTCCTATAACTAAACAGTTTTTAAGATAAAACTCTTACATTGGATAGTGAGACAAATATCAGAACGGTTGACTAGGTACCGATGTTTTATTGAGACCAAAGGTTCGTTTAGCCGAACCTCCTTTGATTAATGTTAGACCACCCAGCGTCAGGTATCTAATCGCTCTCACCTCCATTCATTAATTTTCTCCCATGGCCTCATGGGGTAAGTAAAAGTGTCCATGAATGCACACTTAGGAATTTAAACAAATTCTGTTTTTTTAACGTGTGCTATATACGTCAGGAAATCTTAAATAAACTGTTTAATTTGATTGAAGTTAGGAGTTTATATGAAGACACATTCTATACACAATCGTTTTCCACTCACACATGTTGTGTCCTTCTTGGGTCTTTGTGCTGCTAAATAGAAGATTTTCATACCTTTTGTGTAACCAAAACATTCTCTCCTCCAATTGTTGGAGCTGGAAATGAGACAGATATTTTGAGAGGATAAATACATGGAAGGTTGTTGAACAGGTAAATTTCTAGATAGGCTATTAGGTATATCTATTTAATATCTGCTTATCATTAAATATAACCTGTTGTCAGTGAGAATTCTCAATATAGTTCCTCCTCTTTCCTGCTATATATCAGAAAACACACAAACATCAGCTATGCATGTTACCTTGGGAAACTAGTTCAGTCTATGTACAAAAACAGCACGCTGGCCGCACTGAGGCTGGTTGCATGAAAAGTATGTATATGGGGGCAGAGGCCTCCAGGGGACCCCAATTAGACCTCAAGAGGAGGACTCCCATAAGCAATATGGTATCACCCATGAATTTGCATTCAAAAGGCATGTGACATGTTCAAATGACAAATCCCATGCTGAGTATTTCAGTAGGACTTTAATTAATCACATTAATTTAGGCTGTTTAAAAAAAAGAATGCATGCACGTTTTGAGGCTGCAGTAGTTGACCTACTTTTGTTGACCGAATAACTTTCCTGTAAAGTTGCTTAAAAAATATATATATTTTAAGCAAACCCACCTCTTGCATATGTCATTTGCATTTTGTATTCGATTTTGCATGATATTTTAATGCTGTAAACGACCAGACCAATAACATTTTCATGCCTCAGTGTCCTGCATGTGCTCCCTGCAGGTGTTGTCGGCCTGGACTTCAGACCTCTGCCTCTGAAGAGACCTCGGCCTTCACCAAGGAGGTGTTCGACAGCTTGCTGAGCCTAAGTCTCTCCATCAGAGCATGGATGCTGCTCTCAAACACAGCAGGTCACAGCGCAGCAGTGGCGACTTCAGCCACAGAGCCTCAGGAACAATTCTGTGGATTCTAGACTATTTGCATCTGTTTAGATCAAGTTAAATGCAGTAATAAAGATTAATTGTTTCTGTAACAAATAGTCAGTTCTTTAAAGATCCATATCTGGTGTGGTGGGTCAAATGTGAATAATCAAAGTATATAACCGTTTTACTTGCATATTTTAGTTGTTTTAGAATGAGTGCATGTCACGCAATCTGTCAATGTTAGCATATACAGAATATAGTTTGATAAAGTGAAAGATGACTTGTGCTTGAATAGCATCAAGCACCTACTGAAATAGATCAATTGTTTTTGGCAAAAATAGATTTAAAAACCTGATATAGTTAAACAAGAACTGACATGACATGAAACAAACAAACAAACAAACAAACATGCTGCATTGCATGCTTCTGCTGGTTAAAAAAGAAATCTACCATCTTTTAGATGTTTGCATTGAAAGGTTATTGCTGAACTTTAGGAGTAGTTCACTTTTGGAAAGTTTTGCTGATAATACTAGCCCCCAGTATCATCCAAATCCCATATTCATTCTTCTTCAGTGAAAGAAATTAAGGTTTTTGATATTGAACATCCAGGTTTTTTCTCCATATAATGGACTTGATAGAACCAACGGTTAGAGGTCCAAAAGCATTAAGTACAAAAACTGCAAACTGTTGAAGAGGCTTTAAACAATTACCAGATGATGAATAAGGTCTTATCAAATAAAGCCATCCTCATTTAATAAATAAATAAATAAATAACAAAGTTTACATTTTCTAAGCTAGAATGTCGCCTTTTGCTCTGTTCTGCGATGCACGTTAATGGTTATCCTGTTAAAACTAGTAAGTAAAATAAACAATATATTTATAAGTCAATTAGTTGATTCATTCATTGGATGTACCAAATGACTTCAAAAAAGATTTTGCTTGTTTTTAAATAAACAGTTTAGAACACGAGGGGTCCACAAGCCACCCACATCACATAACAACAAGGCAAAGCCATAACTTGTGGACTTTAATCTTATTTCTTCTTATTTAATGGCTAATTGATTTTTTGCTTAATTAAGTGCCCTTATTAAGTGATATAAAATCATTTTAAACCTTTGACAGTTTTGCAGTTCACTGAAACTGTCTTTTGAACCTGATTTTTAACCCAGTAAAATTCCATTATATGAAAAAAGTGCTGAATGTTCCATAAAAACCTTAGTTTGTTGAACTGAAGAAAGAATGGCATGAATAGTATTTGATAGCATGGGGATAATACCAGCAAAGGTTTTTGAAATCAAACTCTATTAATTTATTCTCACTGCTACTCCTGCTAAATTCATCTGACATATGAATAAAGGAATATATTTTAATCTAAAATCTCCCCCCCATTAAATCTAAATTAGGCAGTACAGCATTTAATTTATTCAAGGATGCCAGCTAAATCTAATTCAGACTTTAATAAATAGGTAGCCATTAGTCCATGCAGGTGGCAAGAGTTGCAATGGAAGCACAGCTACAATATTATCAGCATGTGTAAAAATTATAATATGAAACCAGAATTCCAGCAGCTAGCCACAGACAGTGGTTGCATCTGAATTATCATTGCTGTATATGTTTTCACAGAAATTCATAGAATGTTGATTCCTGGGGATGCCAAGCATGCCCAGGGAGGTCTTCCTTTTCTCTAATGCAGAATGAGACATTTGCTGAGGTGGGTTGACCATGGCATGAGCTCTATTGTGCAAACAGATTAGCCAAGGTGGGTTAAACAATAATATAGGCATTTGCTAGAAGACATTAACTAAAAAAAAAAAAAAAAAAACTTGCTGATTTACCACCCCACGTAGTTGACATCTGTAATGTCTGTTCTTTCTTCAGTTGGAAAAGAAATAAGGTTTTTGATGAACATTCCAGTGATTTTATTTCCATGTGATGTACTTCAATGGGACCCAAACAGTTCAGAGGTCAAAAAGACATTTCAGTGCAAACTGCAGAACCGTTCAAAGGGCTTTAAACGATTTTCAGACGATGAATAAAGTTAAGTGAAAACGGTAGAGCATTTAAAAAAAATAAAATAAGCTGGATGAGTCACCTACTATCTTCTGTGATATACGCGTTTGTGACTCTGCTCCTGTTAAAACTCGTTCCTCAAAATGAGAATGAATCTTTTTTCGTATAGTTGGTTCATCAAGGCAAATGATAAGTTGGTTTGTGGAGATTCGTTCATTTTGATGGGACAACTTTAAAAGAAAGTGGCGACATCACACCCTAACCCTAACAGCAACCATTGAGCTATAGAACTTTAAACTTTGTTCTTTTTTGTTTTAAATGAGCGTCAACTTGTTGGTAAGCCCTTATTTAAGTGATCTGAAGTGATTTTGAGCTACTTGACATTTGCACTGAAACTGTTTTGGACCTTGAACCGTTAAGTTCTCGTAAAAGTCCATATATAGATGAAAATTTAAAAAATTAAAAAATGTATTTTTAAACTGAAGAAGATGATGTGGATATCTTGGATAACAGCTACATGGAAATAAGTAAATTATAAGCAAAAGACTTTTTTAAAAGTGAACTTACTCCTTTAAAGACTTCATTTGCCAGTTGTATGTCCCTAATTTTGAGTAGGTTCTAGAAGGTCAGACTACACTGCAGAACTTTCTGCTCCCTAGGCTTCAATGTCAACATACAGCTCTATAGACCTGGGATATGGGCACTATCATTTCTTTAGGAGAACAAGTCTTTCAAGAGCAATCTCTTTACACCACTTTTGCCTGTATTTAGAAGGTAAAGGGATGTGTTTTGAAGTGATTCCAATTTTGCTATTGTTGACAAAAAAAAAAAGAGGAAATTAATGATTATTACTAAATGTTTCAGCAGGTCCAACAGCTGATTGGTGTAGTAAATGAACTATATAATGTTACAGACGTCACACCCTCCATCTTTATGGCAAGAATAGCCACAAGTCTATGCACAACCTCCAGCAGTATGGCTCTGCCTTCAGAACTTGCAAACTGAGCTGAATGAGGATATTTTGCTGCTTCAATACCAGGAACATTTTCAGTTCAGTTTGCAAACAGGAATTTTTTTGTTGACCAGGTCAAGTAACATGCTTATTGTACAATTTTCTGCTATGTAATACAGATGTTTTTGTTGAGTACATCAATAGTGAACCAAACTATATCAGTCCCCATAGGAAACACATTCAGGGCAATTTACATGTTTCCTTTGCATTTAATTTTCTTGTGATACACAGGGGTTCTGATGGACTTAAAGCCATTAGGTTCTCTGCTACAAAAGCTCTATATCACCCTCCATGGAACCACTGTTTTCATATTTAATACTGGATTTGACCTACAACCAACGTTGACGGTGTCACCAAACTGGAGTGGAACCAATGTGTGATTGATCAGTGAGCTTGCTTCTTAATATCTGATTATGTATTGAATTCAATGATTTAACATAGTTGTTGCTATTAATGTTATAATGATGAGTATTTTTTACATCATTTATTGACATAACTGGTTTTGCAGTTTTTTATTAGCGGTTTTTAATAATTTTTTCTTCTGTAAAGCATAAATTAAATTATATAAGTATCATTTAAGCTGTATAAATTAGAACAGAATGTATTTTTAAAATAAACATAAAATATAAGTAAACAATAGTATGTATAGTTAACATTTCTTGCCAGTTTTATTGTTTATTATTTCTTGACAATGTACTGAAAATGTTATAATTTCTTAATTCTTCAATATAACTTAACAACATTATGAATTCCTGAAGTTGTGCTTTGATTGTTGTATTTCAACAAAATTACAATTAATGTACAAAAAAATCAAAAAAATTATATGCACCTTTCCAGGCTCTACATTTCCCTTTCACCTGTAAGACATAGTTTCTACATGGGAATAATCTGTTCCCACTGATTCAATCTCAATATCTCAAGTGGTTTATGAACCTGACAGCCTGCTAGTAATTATTTTTTCTGCAAATATTATTGATTGAAAGTAATATTTTACCTCCTGCACTACTATGTGTTTTCAGTGATATTAAAATATGTTAAACTGCATAAGAAGACCTGGTATGCATGTATATATGTTTGTGATAAAGACTAATTTCCCCTGTAATACAGACATTTTTTATTCTGATTTTAGAGCCTCTCCAAGGAACAGTGGCTTTCCTCCAAAACAGTTACATGGCATTTTAAAACAAGTCCCTTCTAAACAGCATACCTTAGTGAACTGCTCTGGTCATGACATTTCACTCCAGAGACTTGTTGCTGAACCTCCATTAATCCAGTTGAAAAGGAAATAGGCCACCTCTCCAACATGCCAGTCCACACAGCAGTTTAGCGCTCAACTTCTATCTCAATCTGTTAACTGACATCATGGCGAGCTCTCTAACAGGCGTGCATGTGGGAAACTTTCTTGTCAGGAGGATCCCAGACAACCAGCCAACACCCAGTGATCATGGACGTTTTCAGTTCTTGAACAATGGGTCCATGCAGGTGTAAACAATGAAACTGCAGTTACACACAATTTGACCTCATTGGAGCCATTTTGCCTCCAAACCAGCAGTCTGAGTTAGAAGCAGGGTTTCGATGAGCCTATGTCCTCATTGAGGTGTAAAATCTGTGCTTCAACTCTTGTCACCAGACTATGTACTAATGTAAGAATGTATTTTAATTTATTGGTGCAATGCTTGCATTTGGGAAATAATATAACCATCAGAAAACACCTCTTGGGGGAATTATGGCTTCTCCCTGTTGTAGTTGATGTGCTCACTCTGTTTCCTCCCATGGAACATGCTCCACCCAGCGAGAAGCCTCTATGGAAACTCAGAAGGTTCAACATCTTCTCAGCAGGCTTATGCATCCTGTTCAACATCATCAAGGCTACAACCTCCAATCTTCACCCATTTTTAAAATACACACAATGGATCTCAATTCATTACATATGGTCAGCGTCCATACTGCAACTCTGAATCACCGTTCAAATCCCACAATGCCTGAACACTGAACCACACAATATCCACAATGGCATCCTGCCCAGTGGAAAAGCCGAATGTGTCCTAGCTCATTCAGAGTGCATCTGGTTTTATTGAAATAATTATCTACCTGTAGCAGAGAATTCAAATGAGTCTTAAAGATCTGCTTTAACATCACTGTGGTAAGTCTAGGAAACTAGTAGCATGTCTAGTCAAGATTTCTGACCCACTTGCAATTGACAGAAGAGGTGCTGATAACAACACTGTCAGCCCATTAGACACGAACCTAAGGTCTCGAGATGTAGAGAACATAGATAATGTCCAGTGATTTCGACATTCTGGAAGCCTCTTGAGAAAGGTAATCAGAGAACATTCTGCCATACCACACCATTAACTCAACATTAATAGAGTGCAGGGGCAGTATGCACAAGAAGATATATGTGGGATATCACACTGTTGGTCTCTCAACAAGCTTGGAATGCCACCAGTGGCAGTATGTTTGCAAGGATTCTTGGATCATCACATAGACATAACAAAGTGCAAGTGGCCTTCATCACTGCAGCAACAGGATGGTGGCAACTAGTGATGAATAGATCCAAGAAGCTTGGAGCCCATGTGCAGCTTCCTCTGGAAAGCAAAGATCTTGTACGAGTTCCCAATGCAATTATGATTATGTTGCAAGGTTAACTGGAGTGATTCTAGAAGGACCTTGAGATTCAGAGGCGTTCTCAATTCTCTTGGCTTCCCAATAAACATTTAGAATTCCTGCTGGGATTGAAGCTTTCAGCCATCATGACCTATACTCGAGTGTGAGCAAGGGAGTGGGGTCACTAACCAGACAAGTGACAACAACGGCACTTGCCAGGGAGTTTCCAATGGGAAATGACCTCTGTAGATATCACAACACCTGGGATGAGATCTTGAGAAGGCTCCTCCAAGCCATGATTCCCCTACTCCCCTCGCTAAAGAGAGAGAGAGTATCTTGCTGTTGTTGACCCAGGTCTCTCAGGCAGTAAACTATGCTGCTACAGGTGGCTAGCACAACAGATGGTGGTCTTCAAAATGGAAAACTTCACTGAAGCCATCATCAGTGCAGTGTGAAGAGTGGTTCTGGAGAGTATGTATAATCTGAGACTGCAGCTCTACCTCAGGGGGGTGGTTGAAGAAATGCTCTTAGTGCTTTTGATGGTGCCCTTCAGCTGATCTTGAACACCCAATGTATGGGCTACTGCTCAAGCTCAGGAACCTCACGCAGGAGCTGTCGCAGGAGGGTGGAGGGACTGGTTACGTGCCACTTTTTGCCAGAGCAGGCAGCAGAGGTGTTGGTTCCCATCACAAAAGCATTCTACCTATATACAACCATCTCCAATCTGGTGAGATCCGACATATGGAATAAAACTGTCATGCAAACTTATGTATTGCCAAACTATTGTTTAATTTTTATTTCTTATGTTTGTTCCATGTAAGTGTCTCTCTTTTCAATTAACTGTATATGTATTAAAGAAATTAACATTCCATAACAGTCTTGATAATTTTCAGTTTTTCAGCATTGTCAATTTTGACTGAAAGATTTGGGATGTCTTCCCATCGAACAACACAGCTTAACCTGTGATATCCATGTAAATAGAAGATCTCAGAATTTGATTCTAAACTCAAATGAAGGCAACTTGACAAAGGTTTGGTAAAGTTAACCAACAACTGACAACTGCACTTCCCAAGTATTCTTCAGAATGATACTGTAGATCTGGCAACAACTGGTGAATATTGACCAGCTTTTGCAAGCCATTGCCCCCTACTCTCCAAGGAAGAAAAGCTTTCCTTTTATCTACTCCAAACAGTTTCTCAGAGCACTAACCAATGTCTCTGCATTGGCTAGCACTGATAGTGGTCCCAAAGTAAAACTCACAAAAGCAGTCATAAGATGCTATTTAGAGTGGTTTCTGGATGGTCTGTCTTAATGGAGCTGAAGGTCTATCTCAGTGTGGTTGATAAAGTCTGGGGGGGCTTGGATAGAGTTACACTCAGTTAATCCTGAACCCCAATATGAGCTATGTAACTCAGCAACCTCACACAGGAAACTTCTCCAGATGGTGAGAAGGATCGATTCATGCCCTTTTACCAGCAGAAGCGGCTAAAGGTGTTGGTTTCCAATAAAAAACATAATTTTAACTATCTAAAACATCTCCCCAACCTACTAAATTAATAAATGGAATGAACTGTGAGTTCATCAAGCTCTTCTTTCTATCTGTTTACTGGCACTTATTAATTACATTTCCATATGTCCTATATGTATATTTAAAATGATGACAGTATTGATTTTCTTTTCAGCATTATAATGATGACAGAACTCAGATTCCCTGCCCATCTAACAACACAGCTAAGCCCATCATGTCAATGATTATGAAGTCACAGAAAACCTAACCCAAATGAAGGCAACATGAGCAAATGACTCAATCCTAACCAGAACTGACAATGACACTGAGGCAGTCTACAGGGAATGTTAGTTCTGTAGATATTGCAGCAACAGATAATCAGTGACCAGCTTCTGCCAAGCCATGGCCCCCTTACTGGTCCTGTGGACAAAATCTTCATTCAATTGCTGAACAGGTGCTCAGAGATAAACTTGTGTCTCCAGGTGGCTAGCACTGAAGGTGGTCCAAAAGTGAAAACTTAGCTGAAGCCGTCACAGTGCTGTGAGAATCATTCTGAAAATATTTCTAATGAGACTACAGCTATTCCTAAGGATGTGGTTGACCAATGTCTTAGTGCTCTTAATGGTCTACTTAAACTAACCCTAAACCCCAATATGAACTAGATCAAGCTCCCAACCTCACACAAGACTGGTTTTGTGCCAGATGCTTAAAGAGAAGCTATTCATGCCCTTCCAAAGAGAAGCAGGTGAAGTGCTGGTTCCCCATCACAAGTGAGCATTCTAACCTATCTGAAGACCATCTCCCAACCCAGTGGACCTTGACAAATGGGAATGAAGTGTAAGATGCAAAACTGTGTATTCTCCCAAATTATTGTTTATTCTCTTCTTATTTTCTTATATATTTGTTCCATATGAAAGTGTCTCTCTTTTTGGAGTAGACTGTACAGTATATGTATAAAGAGGTAGATCCCATAACAGGTCTTGATGATTTTCATTTTTTCAGGCATTATCAATTTGATGAAAGAATTTCAGAATTTCTTCCCATTGAACAACACAGCTCAGCCTATCATATCCATGTTGATGAAGATCTCAGAATTCATTCTAAGCTCAAATGAAGGCAACTTGACAAAGGACTGGATCATTAACCAACAACTGACAACTGCACTTGCCAGAATCTTCCTGGGAAATGTTAGTACTGTAGATCTCGCAACAACTGGGGTGAATCTTGACCAGCTTTTGCAAGCCATTGCCCCCTACTTCCAAGGAGAAGAAAGAGCTTTCCTTTCTGTCTCTGAACGGTTGTCTGCAGACTCTAACCAATGCTCTGCAGTTGGCTAGCACTGATGGGTGGTCTCCAAAGTGAAAACCTCACAGAAGCAGTCATCAGTGCTGTGAGGATTGGTTCTGGATAGTCTGTCTAATGAGACTGAAGGTCTATCTCAGGATGTGGTTGATAATATTTTGGGGGCTTTCAATAGTTCACTTCAGCTGATCCTGAACCCCAATATGAGCTATGCTCAGACTTTGGCAACCTCACACAGGAAACTGTCCAGATGGTAGAAGGAGCGATTCATGCCCTTTCACCGGCAGAAGCGGCTGAGGTGTTGGTTCCAATAAAAAACATAATTTTGAACTATCTAAAAAACATCTCCCAACCTTCTGGATTTGATCAATGGAATGAACTGTAAGCTCTTTCTTTCTCTCTGTTTACTCTAACTTTCTAATTACATTTCTATATGCAGTATGTACCTATATGTATATTTGGAGAAAAGATGACAGTTTACTGATTTTCTTTTTCAGCATTATAAACGTGATGACAGAACTTCAGAATTCCTGCCATCTAACAACACAGCTCAGCCCATCATATCAATGATTATAAAAGTCACAGAAAACCTTCTGAGCCCAAATGAAGGCAACATGACAAATGACTGGATCCTTAACCAGCAGCTGACAATGACACTTGAGGCAGTCTTCCAGGGGAATGTTAGTTCTGTAGATCTTGCAGCAACCGGTATAGATCTTGACCAGCTTCTGCAAGCCATGGCCCCCTTACTCTACCCTGTGGACAAAATCTTCATTTCAATTGCTGAACAGGTGTCTCAGAGAGTAAACTATGCTCTACAGATGGCTAGCACTGAAGGTGGTCTCCAAAGTGAAAACTTCACTGAAGCCGTCACCAGTGCTGTGAGAGTGGTTCTGGAGAGTATTTCTAATGAGACTGCAGCTCTACCTCAGGATGTGGTTGACAATATTCTTGGTGCTCTTAATGGTCTACTTCAGCTGACCCTGAACCCCAATATGAACTACAATCAAGCTACCAACCTCACACAAGAGACTGTCCAGATGCTAGAGGGAGCTATTCATGCCCTTTTGCCAGAGGAGGCAGCTGAAGTGCTGGTTCCCATCACAAGTAGCATTCTAACCTATCTGAAGACCATCTCCCAACCCAGTGGACCTGACAAATGGAATGAAGTGTAAGTGCAGAACTATATTTCTCCAAAATTATTGTTTATTTCTTATTTTCTTATATATTTGTTCAATATGAAGTGTCTCTCTTTTTGGATTGACTGTACAGTATATGTACAGTATAAAGAGGTAGATTCCATAACATTCTTGATGATTTTCATTTTTTCAGCATTGTCAATTTGATGAAAGAATTTCAGAATTTCTTCCCATCGAACAACACAGCTCAGCCTATCATATCCATGTTGATGAAGATCTCAGAATTCATTCTAAGCTCAAATGAAGGCAACTTGACAAAGGACTGGAATCATTAACCAACAACTGACAACTGCACTTGCCAGAATCTTCTTGGGGAATGTTAGTACTGTAGATCTCGCAACAACTGGGGTGAATCTTGACCAGGTTTTGCAAGCAATTGCCCCCCTACTCTCCCCAGAGGAAAGAGCTTTCCTTTCTGTCTCCGAACGGTTGTCTCAGACACTAACCCATGCTCTACAGGTGGCTAGCACTGAAGGTGGTCTCCAAAGTGAAAACCTCACAGAAGTAGTCATCAGTGCTGTGAAAGTGGTTCTGGATAGTCTGTCTAATGAGACTGAAGGTCTATCTCAGGATGTGGTTGATACAATTCTGGGGGCTTTCAATAGTTCACTTCAGCTGATCCTGAACCCCAATATGAGCTATGCTCAACTTGGCAACCTCACACAGGAAACTCTTCAGTATGGTGGAAGGAGCGGTTCATGCCCTTTTACCAGCAGAAGCTGCTGAGGTGTTGGTTCCAATAAAAAACAGCATTTTGAACTATCTAAAAAACATGTCCCAACCTTCTGGATTTTGATCAATGGAATGAACTGTAAGCATAGAGACTCTTTCTTTCTCTCTGTTTACTCTCATTTTCTAATTACATTTCTATATGTACCTATATGTATATTTGGAGAAAAGATGACAGTCTGCATTTTCTTTTCAGCATTATAAACGTGATGACAGAACTTCAGAATTCCCTTCCATCTAACAACACAGCTCAGCCCATCATATCAATGATTATAAAAGTCACAGAAAACCTGAGCCCAAATGAAGGTAACATGACAAATGACTGGATCCTTAACCAGCAACTGACAATGACACTTGGGGCAGTCTTCCAGGGAATCTTCAAGTTCTGATCGATCTGGCGGCAACCGGTCTGAGATCTTGACCAGCTTCTGCAAGCCATCTGGCCCCCTTACTCTGCCCTGTGGACAAAATGCTTCATTTCAATTGCTGAACAGGTGTCTCAGGAGAGTAGACTATGTGCTCTACAGGTGGCTAGCACTGGAGGTGGTCTCCGAAGTGAAACTCTTCACTGAAGGCCGTCATCAGTGCTGTAGAGAAAATGTAAGGTTCTGGAGAAATATTTGCTGATGAGACTGCAGCTGCTACCTCAGGATGTGGTTCACAAGATTTACTTGGTGCTCTTAATGGCTCAATCTTCACCTGAACCCTGAACCCCAATATGAACTACAATCAAGCTTACCAACCTCACACAAGAGACTGTCCAGATGCTAGAGGGAGCTATTCATGCCCTTTTGCCAGAGGAGGCATCTGGCTAGTGCTGGTTCCCATCACAAGTAGCATTCTAACCTATCCCTGAAGACCATCTCCCAACCCAGGTGGACCTGACAAATGGAATGAAGTGTAAGTGCCAGACAATGTCTTTCTTCCAAATCATTCTGGTAGCTATCTCTGTCTTCCAATGTGTGTAAAAGGGTGTACTGACACAGAGGCTATCTCAACTTTGCTGGAGCACGTTTGACCTGCCGAAGTCGTGGTACCATTTAACTACTCATGGTCCCTCCTTATTTTGACTAAACATGTTGTGTAATTGCTAAGCTGTGGGTAGCACTGGACAGCCACTACTTTCTGTGTGCCAGTAGACATTGTCTATTAATACTTGGATAGTACACTTTTTAATGAATTCAAGTATATTTAAGTTTATAACAGGTATCATTAAGACATGAATTATTGAACATGAATAATAAATGAACAGATCTGTTATGAAAGAGTCATGAGAAACTTGACATTGTTCATTTTGTTTTCAGAGTTATAAATGTCATGAAGGAACTTCAGGTTTTCTGGCCATCAAACAACACAGCTCAGCCCATCATATCTATGTTGCAAAACCTTCACGGAATTTGTTTTGAGCACAAATGGAGGCAACTTGACAAAGGAGTGGATAATTACCCAACAATTAACAGATGGCACTTTCCGGAATACTCCAGGGGAACGTTAGCACTGTAGATCTCACAACAACTGCAGAATGATCTAATCAGCTTTTGGAAGTACTGACACCATTGCTTCTCTCCCGAGGACAGAGCCTTCATCTCTGTCACTGGACAAGTATTCTCAGACACTAACCTATGCTCTTACAGGTGGCTCAGCATTGAAGGTGGTCTCCAAAGTGAAAGCTTCACAGAAGCCAATCATCAGTTCTGTGAGGATGTTTCTGGAGAGTATTTCTAGATGAGACTTGAAGCTTCTACCTCGAGCAGGTGGTCGAACAGGTGTTCTTGGTGCAATTCATGGTTCACTCTCAGCCTTAATCCTGAACCCTAACATGGACTACAGGTGGAGCTAACAGACCTCACTCAGGAGACTATCCAGATGGTGAGAAGGAGCACTTCATGCCCTGTTGCCAGCAGAGGTGTGGTCGAGGGTCTTGGCTTCCCATGAAAAAGCAGCTTACAACCTATTTGTGCAGACCAGCTCCCAATCTGCTGGACCTCCTGACAGAAAATGAGAATGAAGTGTAAGTGTAGATCGTACTACTTCCAAAGTATTGTGTCTATGTATCTTTTTCATTCCCCCCCCCCCCCCAACATGTGTACAGAATCAGCGGATCTCTAAGCCTTTGTATCTCCAAGGCCCTTCGGCTAGCCTACAAATTGAATGAAGTATAAATGTAGAAAATGTATCTTTATAAGGAAATCTGTCGATATATATAGCAGATCAGCGAAAAACAGACATTTATCTATCCATCCATCTCATTCATATCTACTGTATATACAGCTGACTGAGTCAGAAGTTTTTGGGCCAGTAAGATTTTTTTTTAATTAATAATATACAGCTATTTTAAAGACTATCATCGACATATGACTAAAAATCGGTGGGAGAAAGCCCTGAGGCAGGTAGGGAAATTTAAAAAAACTCATCCCACCCCTCCACACACACTCATCCCTAATCTATGTCACTTTTGAGTTCACGTCAGACGCAAGGGTAGCAACACATGAATGTTCTAAACCCGCCACCATTAGTATCATACTACTGGTATTGCTGAGGTTTTCAGTGATTGTTCTGTTAGCAACACACAGTCGCATCTTGTTCAGATTCTGATCGGCTCTGAGACAGAACCCGCTAGGCATGCTGAAATATATTCAAGCACTTCAGGAAATATAATTACTTTGACCCGTGATTCGGTGGTGCTAAACGGCTCACAGTTCCAATGCAGACCGGCAGCATGAGCAGGTTGTCAAACTGGTAGAAATCTACTTATGTAACACATCACACCATGAAAGTCTGAATAAATGTTTACCTGTCTCCACAAAAAGTCAGCCGTGTCAGCTGGCAGCTGCCAGTTTTCAGTGCACAGAGCTCCCTAAAGCTTCCTCCAACGGTCGATGTTGGACTCTATATTCATGCTCTTTCCACTACAGACTTTCTCTTTTGTCCAAACTTTACCAGTTGGGGCAGAGCAGGGCCACTTGCTGCTGTCGTTTATATTTTTATCCAGTTGCTTTATCCATTGCTGATCTCGCACGCTACTTACAGTAGCTAGCTACTATAGACTGTATCTGTCAGTCTGCTTGCCTGTGCAAGGAGGGGGGCGGGGTCGGATGGGAGCTGTGAAATTTTGGATGAAATTTTGGATTTGAAATTTGGATGAAATTTTGGATTCGATGAGAGCAGTTGACCAATGTCAGCTGTCGCGAACCGGATGCTACAGCCCAGCCAATGGGAAGTGAATGGATTTTTTTTCACATTCTTTTTTCTATTTCAGTCATATTGTTCAGGATTGTACTATACAACCATAACCAGCATCTAGGCGACGATATTAATAATGAACAATATCTTTGAAATTGTATACCATACGTTTAAATCGAAATATTGTTTCAGCAATATTTTCGTGTTTGACTGTTTTTCTTATACAAATAATGCACGCCTTATGCATAGAGAAGAACTTATTTACGTGAATTATGACTCACGACCCTAAATGCCATGTGTATGTAGTCTGTGTGTGCAGTACATGTATTTGTGTATGCATGTATCATAGTCCATGATTTTTTCTTATTCCTTCCAGCATTGTAAAATGTGATAGAAAAACTCTAGAAGTCTCTGTTACCATCTGACAACACAGCTCAGCCATCATCTGGATTTCTAAGGTCACAGAGTATTTCCTAAACTCAATAGAGGCCATTTTACTGTGTTGCTTGTTTTGTTAAAATTCAGTGTGGATGACTGATTACTGTGGGCATAATTCTTCTTTTTTTGGATGAAGTTGTCATCGATATGCCATGTTTTTCTCAGGATACACAAACATGTGGGACAACTTCAGAAACTTCAGTCTTGGCAGTCTAGATGAAATAACAAACAGGTAAATTGTTTTTTATACGGAAGGCCTGTTCTGAAATCTCCTTTCATGACAAACAGATGTTCTGACACAGATATATCACCGTGTATATGATGTCAAGATTTATTGCATCTAAATCAAATGTACAATTTTATACTTGTTTTAAACTTTTAATTTGATTTGTGATGCCACAGCTTGCCATCTTTCTGAGTTTCTATGTCACATTCATGTGAATGAATTCCCCAACTGCTAGGGATATATTAGCCATTCTCATACAGAATCCTCTCCGGGAGTTGTCTGACCCAGCTAACCTCTGACAAGTAAGCTTAATTTTCAGTCAAAAGCTTCATTACATTGACTTTCAGATCCAAGTTAGAGTTTGCTCTAAAATTCACCATGTTTAAAATGATCACAGATTGCATGAGTTTGGCTGTGACTAATGAGTTTGTTTCTCACACTTAAATCTGATAGCTTTTTGTTTTTCTTTAAATTTGGTTACGTTTTTGTTGTCCTCGCAAAGGCACTTTTTGTACATATTCTAGATCTTTATTATCTTATAATCACATACATTATAGGGTTTATTTTCTCTTAAATGATAACGAATGATGAAGGGGACATAGAAATATAGAGACGTAGATAAACTATTTCATTGAGCAGAAAGCAATATTACACCAACTGTGTTTGTTAACAGATTGGAGATGCTGGCTGCTCTGTTTCAACCTCAAGATACTCCCATGTGTGGGTTGGTTGCCATCTATACTGTCCACAATTAGGACTATAGAACAGTACTAGCAACATGCAGGCGCAAACAGTCAAGAAAACATGCCTACAGTTGAATACAGCTACAAAAGAGTTGCAGGGTATGTTTCCGATTCTTCCAGACATGAGTGATATGCATCTATAATGCAAGTGCTTTCTTTTCACAAGACTTCTTAAAATGTTCTCCAGCAGCCATTGTCCAGCCTTTTAAACAGATGC
>JAQIUQ010004977.1:7500-17500 GCA_030378365.1 Hybognathus amarus | reverse complement strand
TATGCCACAGAAAGTCACAGAACAGAATGAAACTCTTATAATGACTTTTTGATTAAATACAATAAAATCAAATTAGTGATTCAATGTCATTAACCTAAAAGGATTTGTAAAAGTTTGTCTCTAAAGTTCACGTAAAATGTAAAATGATAGTTCACCCAAAATGAAAATCAGCCCATGATTTACTCATCCCCTGAAGCCATACTATAGGTGTATATGTCATTCTTCTTTCAGACAAATACAATCAGAGTTATATTAAAAATATCCTGGCTCTTCCAAGCTTAATAATCGAGACGTAGAATGGCCCTTGAACTTGACGCACTATAAAGCTTGGAAGAGCCAGGACATTTTTCAATGTAACTCCGATTGTATTTGCAATAAAGAAGAATGTCAGACACATGCACCTATAGGCTTCAGGGTGAGTAAATCATGGGCTAATTTTCATTTTTGGGTAATGCTATCCCTTTTACTGTTTATGCAAACATGCAAAAGTTAGTATTTGTGTACAAATTCATTTGTACAATTACAAATAGGACAACATGTTTCAAAATGCAATGAAATATAATAAAAACATTTCAAGTCCCCTCACATGCTCTTTGAAAGTTTATTCACAGCACTTACATAAGGATGAATAAGCTTAAACAAAGCCGCAACATTATTCAAACAAAGACTTAAGATGTAAATGCATTTACAGCCTCACAGCAGATAAAGTGTAATCCTGTATAATGAAGTTTGGCAGCTTAATTATGACATACATTTAACACATTGTCTTCTTTATAACAGAGAAGACAGCAGCATCCCAGCCTGTGTTCATTTCTTTCAGGAGGTGATTGTAATCATACACCTTCTCAGATAATTAGTGTGATAATTAGGGGAGCTCCAACAGGTTCTGGTGACAGATGTGGCTGGCTTTTTGGTTACGGAGGTGTGTACCGGCGTCACTCATGTTAGGGTGCTTTAGAGGACCCCTACCATTACTGTCAGTGCACCCTATTGAGAAGCACAGCAGAGCCACACCTACACGCTACCTGGATCACATGTGTAGTCCTTAGCCCAGTTTCCTTTTGCAACGTTCAAGAAAAAAAAATACTCAATGCATTGAAGACAGCAGAGATGGAGTGAGCAGTGAAAATGCTGAATCAATGTATTATTATTATATATTTTTTGTAAGAGTGTCAAACACTTGACATTGGTGTTGCTAGGACCATGATCTACGAATCATTACAGAAACTTGTTGCTTAATTGGACACATTTAAATCATTTTATGAAAAGACTTTACAGGATACAGAATCAGGATGTGTAGTTTCACCTTCAAAAGAATCTTGACAGATCCCAGTGTTAATGCTGTCTTTTCAAATCTATTGTTATTCACTAGTTTTGCCATAACATCTATTATACAAAAGTGAACTGGCATTAAAGTTAGGCTGCGTCTCATTTCTCTGTCTTACCCCTTACTCTTACCCCTTCCCCTCGGTTTTGCGCGTTCATGTGAGGGGAAGTGGTGTCCCAATTCTCATTTTGATTAAGGGCTAGGGCCAAGGCGTAGGGCTACATAGCCCTTGAAACGAAGTGTGCAGAGGACCACACTTGAAAGAGAGGGGTAACAAAAGTGCCGGCATCAAGTTTTTTATTATGGCTGAACGTCGACTGTCGCACAAATGTAAGAATTATGACACTCGAGTTTTATGATACTTTTAATAAAATGTTCAATAAAATGTTGTTTTAAGCGGTTTTAATTGTAATATTTTTGTTTTGAATCGCTAGTAAACCGCTAGCAGCTATGCGCTATTTGTCGAGCTGATCTGATAATCCTTATTATTTTATGAACTTTGCACGGTCGTTAAAAACAATGAAACATACGTACCATTTGATCCGTAAGCAGTCGTATGCGTCTGAGAAACAATTTTCTTTGGATGGCACCCAAGCGTGCAAAGAGAAAGCCCAGGCAATTAATAACGGCAACATCTTCGTTTGTTTACCGGTATGTCAACGCTTGTCGCCTCTGTTGATGCCTGTTGACAGCTAATAGTGGTGAGGGAAGACGACGCAGACGGTAATCGAGTGGTGTCTCATTTCTTAGAGGAACGTTCTCACCCTAACCCCTTTCACTCGGTATTGAGGGGCAAGGGGAAGACGCAGACATAGGGGTAGGTGTAGGGGAAGGGGTAAGACAGAGAAATGAGATTGGCCCTTAATCTGTTTCTGTTGCTGCGGTTACTGCTAATAGATGCACAGACATGCTTCTGTGAGCATGTAAGACATGATGCTGCTGCATAAATAGACATACATAAATCCCATAGCAGATCTAGATCTACATAGGCAGGTGGAGCTGCAGATTGTGATTGTGCACTCTTAAAAGAAAAGGTTCTATATATAGAACCTTAAAAGGTTCTATCAGCGCTATATGTTTGGAACCCATAACAGGTTCTATAGACCTTATTCAGAGCAGCGCCATGACAGGTATGAAAGTGAGGCTGTGAGGGATAGACTTACCGTGTTTGCAATGGCATCCGCTGTAAAAAGCTGAATAAAGCTCCTAGATTACTTACAATTTTCCACAGCTTACATTGTCGGGAGTTTTTTGTCAACTGGAAATTTCTTGGAAAGATATTTTTTTAGTGTTTCATGAGCAGAACAATCCGAAAACACATTAAATAACAGTACAGCCCATTGAAGAGATGCATGTCTATCCCTCACAGCCTCGCTTTCATTCTCATTAAAAATCAAAGATGGCGCTGCCGTGAATAAGGCGTATACAGAACCTTTTTAAGGGTTCGATAATAAGAACCCTTTTCTTTGTAACCAGGAAAAAGATTCTATATGGAACGTTTTGGGTTCATTCATTATCATTTGTTTTGTCCTTTCCGGATTAAATATTTCATATTATACTACAGGGCTGTTGAATGCTTGATTCTGATTGGTTGAGAACGTTCTAAAGGTGTGCATTATTTTCAGGGAAACGCACGGTTAAAGTAGTTTCAGGCAAGTTTGAACCGCATTACAGTTCCATATCACTGCGCGGAGTTAGGATTCAATTCATAACAAGAGAAGACATGCAGCCCCATGCGCTTGATCTGCAATTTTTGATGTCTAACTTCACAATCAATTGACTTTAATAGGCTAAATAAAGTATAGTCCTATCTTTAATAGGCTAAATAGAAAATTAAACTGAATATATAAATAAATTAATAGTCCTGCTGCACGGATTTTCGTAATTATTCCAGATAATAGGCCTATAACAAATAAATAATTATTGATAGGCTTACTTGTGAAAAGGGCTTTGTGTTTTTTATTTATTGGGTTATCTACTGTCAATTATAGAAAAACAATAATGAACGAATTAATTAAAACGAAGTTAATAAATAAATAAATAATATTGACGCACATGCTTTTTCTGTCTCATTATCACTTCTCTCTCATCTCTCTCTCTCTCTCTCTCTCTCTCTCTCTCTCTCTAATAACTGCATTAATAACTGCATAAAGCCGGTACAGACTAGTTTAGGCCTACGCCAGTTATGAATGTAACGTTAATTTAATACTTCAGCACAGCAGCGCGTTCAGTCTGTGTTCACACAGTTGGTGATTAGTAGGACCTGCTACAGTCGATGGAAACAGTCGGTCTTCGAATATTTCAGCGAATTGTAAGTGTGTCCCCCATCATTACATTAGTCTGCTATCAGTGACTCAAACCTCCGTTATTTACTACCTCTAAAAGGACGTTTTGGAATTAGCAACGGAGGCATGGGATTAGATGCGTAAGAAATTAGTCCTACATACAAGAGCGCTTCAATGTCAAAATCTTGACAAACGTCTTGATATGAATCATCTGAACAATGTTTTGAGGTGTGGTAACTGTAGTATAAGCGGAATAATTGACTTCAGGCCGTTGAATTATCCGAAAATAATGCACACCCGAGGTATAACGGCCACTCCGCTTCACGTCGTGACCGCATTACCACCTCGGGTGTGCATTATTTTTCTAATAATTCAACGGCCTGTCGTCAATTATTCCTTACTTATTGACAAACATCAAGACCCTAAAATGTATTTATGAATGCATGTGAAGGATCACCCAAATTCAAGATATGGGGGTTAGAAAATGTATGTTTTTATATAATTTTATGTAGTTTACACGAAGAGTGACATTTCAGTTTTTCTCCTGCAAAAATCAGCATGATTAAAATGTGATATTAAGTTACTAAAACAGTTTAATAAACAATCATTTAATTACAATTAAAAAATGTTGCAGAAAATTGTAATATATGAATGAATAATAGCCTATAAAGAACCTTTGTGCCAAAACGGTTCTTTCTTGTCATTATAGAACATTTTTAGCATAAAAGGTTTTTTTGGAGTTGATTCATGAACCCTTTTCTAAGAGTGTGCTGCAGACTCCCTTAAAGCAAACAATGAAACAACTATTTTTAAATGTTGTAGTCTCATTGTCAGCAGTGACCAATCAGCTTGTTCCGTGTCTGTAATGATGTGATTGCTTGCAGTTTGCATGAAAATTACAATAATCTGCACGAACTAATAAATTGTGCATAAAGGATTGTCTATTAGGAAAGTAAATGGGGGTAATTTTGATTGTGTTAACTTTAAGTTGTGCCGCTTAGAATACAATAGTTTTAGCTCATGTCCATATCTCATTCTTTCTCTTACTGTCTCAGTATAAAATGGCTAAAAGCAGTTAAGCAGCCTCATCATATTTTTAGTTCTTAATGCTGTACAAAAGAGCTCAACATTACATGCATGGAGAGAAATATTCACCATCTCAAATAAATGGGAATAACACGCAAAACAAAATGCTCAATTACAGAACATTCCCACTAATCAGAATATGCTAAATATGTAACACTAATCACCCTTTTGAGAATAAAGACTTTTCCTTCCTTCTGAAATGACTGACAGCTCCTGTCATGTTCTCTCCTGGCTGAAGAATGTGTCTGCTCCTTGCCGTTTATTATATCTCTGAAATTCATTTCATTAATCTCTCTGGCAATGTGTGTGTGTGTGGAGGGTAGAATCCCTGAGCTTGTCATCCTCCCTCCCCCAATACAGAGAAAAGGACTTTAGGGTTGAGGCTTAACACTGACCCCATGCCGAGAGTGTGTTGAGTATTAATTGAATGTGTAGCTTATTTATCCCTATGGAACATCCCTTAAAGTAGTAAAGCACATGATTAATCCATTAAAGCTTTCATATTAAAACAAAGATAGCAGCACTGTTGCCTTTTTCCTGCTACTGGAAGTGTGCATGTTGAATAGTTTCCAACACATACCCTGGGAGCATTTTTTCTTGAAGTCTCCCAGCTCTCGTATTATCAAATGCAGTGCAACATTCCTTTGTTCGAGAGCGTCTAATTCTGATTGGAGGTTTGCACCGGAATCTCACCATTGGTTGCGCTGAGGCCAATCGCGCACTGCAGCCGACCTCGGTTGCTACATCTCTTTGCAAAAGATTTGAAAAGACTTGCTTGTTACACCATGATGCCATTGTTTCAGGGGGCACTGCTCCTCTCTTTCCTGAGATGATGCTGAACCTCGTAAATAAGTTTGAATGACTGGGAAGGTTGGACATGGGTGGTCTCTGTCATTTGCATAAGCGACACACAGAGCTGTTTATTCTGTCTGCCTCTCAATCATGCGTGCCTGTTGCGCTCCGACTTCTAACGAAATAGCCTTTGAGCATCAATTCTTGAATTACTCCAAAGGAATTTTCCTTACACATCATCTTTGAGCAGCTTATCAGGGACCAGAGCAGTGGTAATTGAGGTGCGACCCAAATAAGAGAATTTAACATGCTCTTGAGTGAGTCTGGAGCTTTGCTGACCTACATATTAAGGGAACATTGGCAAACCAGCCCCACAATCAATATGCAGACTCGACGCACCAGCTTCCCCCAGCATTGGTCCCATCTCTCTCTCTCTATCGCTCTCTCTCCTTTCGGCTAATGGGGTGGCTGAGAAAAGAGGCACATGTGCTGTATTTTCAGTAAACCAGCAAGCCAAACATACCACGTGAAATGGCCTTGACCATAAGAGGTTCTGGAAAATGAAATATTTGAGTGCACTTGTTTGCTTACATTTGCAGTGCAGGTGCAGTCGTGTATGCTCTGAAATGTCGTGACTAATGAAAGGGAGCCTATTAAATGTTATTGTATTTTTGGATGGATTTATGACTTGACTGACAATGCTCTCTCATACTCAAATATTTGTGGGGAAAAGTTATAGATTTCTTGAGTTAAAGATAAATGAAGAAGTGTTTTTTTAAGGATGTAACTGAATTTTCAAGATTTGGAAAACCAAATTTTAAAGTTTAAGAATCAACCCTTTAAATAGTGATCACTAATATATAAACTCATCTAAAGGATTATTAAGAACACCATGTTACTGTGTTTGACCCCTTTCAGCCAACAGAACTGCCTTAATTCTACGTGGCATTGATTCAACAAGGTGCTGAAAGCATTCTTTTGAAATGTAGGCCTATATTAATAGGATAGCATCTTGCAGTTGATTGAGATTTGTGGGATGCACATCCAAGGCATGAAGCTCCCATTCCACCACATCCCAAAGATGCTCTATTGAGTTGAGATCTGGTGACTGTGGGGGCCATTTTAGTACAGTGAACTCATTGTCATGTTCACCAATTTGAAATGATTTGAGCTTTGTGACATGGTGCATTATCCTGCTGGAAGTAGCCATCAGAGGATGGGCACATGGTGGCCATAAAGGGATGGACATTGTCAGAAACAATGCTCAGGTGGACTGTGGCATTTAAAAGATGCCCAATTGGCACTAATGGGCCTAAAGTGTGCCCCACACCATTACACCACCACCACCAGCCTGCACAGTGGTAACAAGGCATGATGGATCCATGTTCTCATTCTGTTTATGCCAAATTCTGACTCTACCATCTGAATGTCTCAACAGAAATTGAGACTCATCAGACCAGGCAACATTTTTCCAGTCTTCAACTTTTCAATTTTGGTGAGCTCTTGCAAATTGTAGCTTCTTTTTCCTATTTGTAGTTGAGATGAGTGGTACCCGGCTCGGTACCACTTCTGCTGTTGTAGCCCATTCGCCTCAAGGTTGTGTGTGTTGTGGCTTCACAAATGCTTTGCTCCATACCTCGGTTATAACAAGTGGTTGTTTCAGTCAAAGTTGCTCTTCTATCAGCTCGAATCAGGTGGCCCATTCTCTTCTGACCTGACGCCCCTAAATGCGTTGAAGCAACTGCCATGTGATTGGTTGATTAGATAATTGCATTGAACAGGTGTCCCTAATAATTCTTTAGGTGAGTGTGTGTGTGTGTGTATATATATATATATATATATATATATATATATATATATATATATATATATATATATATATATACATGTATAATATAAATGTATATTATTATGTATACATTAATAGTGATTTACCGGTATAATCAGACTTGTATATTAATATATTTAGCCCCCAAAAAAGAAAAAAAGTGTCTATAGAGAAAATAAAGTCTACTGTTATATGAACCTTAAGATTTTGTTTAATTGCCACAGTTTTAAGAGTATTAACCAATCAACCAATTATTTGAACCAAAATTATATCATATCAATATCATTCTCATTACTGTAACAGACTATTTATACTATTTAAGTGTTAATACACAGCAGTAGCATTTATTATACAGCATTTAATTTAATTTTTTAATTAATTTAATCAAATAATTGAAAATGTTACTCTCAATACAAAAATAAGAAAATAGGGTTATTAAAAAAAACATCATACACATTTCAGTAATACAAATTGTAGGTAAAAGGTAGTTATCCTTATGGAAAATATGATTTCTAAAGATTTACTTGGGTGAAATGTGACCTGGATATTTCTTGACCGGTTTTATAAGATACACCTAAATATAAGACAGCCTGTGGTGGTTATGTCTATTTAGTCTTTTTCTCTATCTCTCTGACCTGGAAATCTGCTGAGTCAACTGATGAACTGATTTGTCCCTATAAGAGAAGACAAGTGAAGGAAAAGCACCCTCACTCAGGAGGAGCTCTGGGAGTTGAACTGAATAACTCTTCTCTGCCTTTCTATGCTTTAAAGCAGCACTTAAGTTGCTCAGGGACAGACAGATAACTGCTGTTTATGTGCTTGTTAGTTCATGTGAGGTAATTAGTAACACTCCACGACCATCTCCACCACCACCAGCCCTTAACACAGGTCCATTGGTGACCAATGTAGATAAGACTCAGTGGTTTGGATCTGATTGGTTGGGTCTTTAAGGCTGTCGCTAAGGTTTAAACATTGAGTCTCAAAGATGTTCAACTAATGTGATCTATTATTGGTGTTAAAGCAAATGGCATCCAAAACAGCCACAGATCAAAATCAAGCATGACATCATTGAACAGTTTAGCAAATGGTAAAAGCAAATACAGCAATAGTAACGGTGATGCTTGGCTTCTATTCTATTCTATTAAGAATTGAACTAGTTGTCAACCAAGATGCACAAAATAGACACCACTTAACCACTGGGAAACATTCAGACCCTCTGACTTATTGATCATGACAGACTCACTTCCTCTAGCTGGCAGGTCCGGTTCCTCTTCTAAAGTGTCTCTGAACTGGATTGATTTAGAGTTTCCTCCTCCCTAATAATAACAATAAAAGGAGACAGACTCCATTAAGACGTCTTCACTTACTCCTCACCTCCACAGGGAGGGACCCAGCCTCCATTACACGTCCTGTGAGTTGAGTGTCCTGTGGTGCCTCTGAAGTTTGAGATGGCTACTAGGCAATAACCCGGTCATTGGGTCAGTAGGAGCTGAATAGAGAACCACTATCAACAGTTTTAAAAGGTCATTGTACGCTGGTGTTTGAGGGTGGAAAAAGCCTAAAATCTCAATTTCTTATTATTTATTATATTATATAAACCTTTAGAATTCTAATTCAAACCATGCTTGTACAGTTAATCACGTGATTCAATTTTCTCTCTTTGTTCTTGCCACAAGCACTATATATTAGGTATTCAAACATTTACTTTAATTATGTAAACATTTTGTGAATGTAATAATATTTTTATATGGCTTTCAATAATCCTCCAGGGATGCAACACAAGTAGCGCTGTTGGGGACACACCACAACTGTCTTAATGAAGCTGCTAAACAACAACAAACTGCTTCATTTTGAGTTTGGTGGCTCGGTGATCCTGCAAGCCTGCAACAAACACTCCCTTTAATCTATCTTCCCAGTCCCTTTACAGGATAGTTTTTTAGAGCAACACAAGAGAATGAAAGCTTTTGTCCTGGAGTCCCTTTTAACACCTGATAAGATCTGTGGTTTGAAAGCATTTGATGGAGTGCTTGAACCTCTTCTAAGTGCACACAAGGATTCCACTCATTTGCACAACACTTGTCATTGTCCATGTTCTCTGAGGTTCATTATGTGTCCCTTTTCTAAAACTGTTAAGCAGCTTTTTCTCCTAAATTGTTTAGTTGTGGATCATCAACCCTTTGGATAACGTAAAAGAAAAGATGACACACTCAGCACACTCAGATTGCTAGATGTTCGCAGCGAATGGTGTTACTGATAGTGTTTGCAATGTCAGATAATGTCTTTTCTGTGCAGATGAAGACCACACAGACAGTTGCCATTGTGTCTATAAACTGTGTTGCATAATGCGAGAGCTTATTTACTCCGGAGCCATGCAGGAAATAATGATTAGTGTTTTTCTGAATGTGAGGAAATGTCAGTACTGCTGACCTGCGGTTAGGATCAAACACAGGAAGTGCACAGACAGGTCTGGAGGACCAAAAGAAAAGAAGCTGAGAGATATTGAGAAATATGTTTAGATCTTTTAAGAGAGAGGGTTGAGAGAACATGGTTAGTGCAACCAGTCAGTTAATTATGTTTTTCATGCTGTTTAGAGGCAGGTTTATTTATGTACGTATGTATGTGTGTACGTACTGTTTGCATCTACTATGTATGCACGTATGTATGTATCATATGTACTGTATA
>JAQIUQ010004977.1:0-2500 GCA_030378365.1 Hybognathus amarus | reverse complement strand
TGTCCCTTAATCATGAAGATTATTTTTTATATAAAATATCGGCCACACTCACGAACTGACTGAACGCTGTGTTGATGTGTGTGTGCACGCGACCAGTCGCGTGTGATGATCATTTGACAAAAGTCTGGAATGTCATATTTGGCACGCGCACCCTCGCGCAGAGGCACTACAGGAGCGCGT
Organism: Hybognathus amarus; assembly: GCA_030378365.1. Classification (NCBI taxonomy): domain Eukaryota; kingdom Metazoa; phylum Chordata; class Actinopteri; order Cypriniformes; family Leuciscidae; genus Hybognathus; species Hybognathus amarus. The sequence continues at coordinate 2,320 of JAQIUQ010004977.1, read as the reverse complement.
GAGACGCGCCTATGTTCTGGATTCTCATGCTTATTAAAAAAGATCGCTATATCATCACATTAAGTGGATAATTAAGGGCAGACTAAAACAGCCCTCAGTCCGACGGCCAGCCCGCGAGTTTAATCTCCACGTGTCTAATGTCGTGCAATTCGTTTGTTATGTCAGATGTCTTTTGACAAGACTACAATTTTTTAACAAGCCAAAGTGGCTAGTGGGAGTGACTGTGTTACCCGCCACGCGTGAAATCCACCCGCATTTGGTGGGTGTTAATGTCAAACCCTGCATCCGTTCGTTTTTATAACATAATTTCCCATCCACGGGACCAACCAAAGCGGTCTCGTCAGCTGTGTTCACTGTGGTTTGTTGTTTAGTTGTCTGAAGCATGGACTGTAAAAAAAAAGTCATGAACGCTAGTTGGTGCTCCAGTATAATCAGTCCGCTGAAACTAATCCAGAGAGAAATGTTCCGCGGTGGAAAAATATGTGCGATTAAAATGCGTTAATTTTTTTGTGTAATTAATTAATGCGTTAAAGTCTGTAATTAATTAATCGTAATTAACGCGTTAAAGTCCCGGCCCTAATATATATATATACATATATACATATATATATATATATATACATATATACATATATATATATATATATATATATATATATATATATATATATATATATATATATATATATACATATATACATATATACATATATACATATATATATATATACATATATATATATATATATATATATATATATATATATATATATATGTGTATATATATATATATATATATGTATATGTGTATATATATATATATATATATATATATACGTATATATATATATGTATATATATATATATATATATGTGTGTGTGTGTGTGTGTTATATATATATATATATATATATATATATATATATATATACACATATATATATATATATATATATATACACATATATATATACACTCACCGGCCACTTTATTAGGTACCCCATGCTAGTAACGGGTTTGCAACCCCTTTTGCCTTCAGAACTGCCTCAATTCTTCGTGGCATAGATTCAACAAGGTGCTGGAAGCATTCCTCAGGGAGTTTGGTCCATATCTGACATGATGGCATCACACAGTTGCCGCAGATTTGTCGGCTGCACATCCATGATGCGATCTCCCGTTCCACCACATCCCAAAGATGCTCTATTGGATTGAGATCTGGTGACTGTGGAGGCCATTTGAGTACAGCGAACTCATTGTCATGTTCAAGAAACCAGTCTGAGATGATTCCAGCTTTATGACATGGCGCATTATCCTGCTGAAAGTAGCCATCAGAAGTCGGGTACATTGTGGTCATAAAGGGATGGACATGGTCAGCAACAATACTCAGGTAGGCTGTGGCGTGCAACGATGCTCAATTGGTACCAAGGGGCCCAAAGAGTGCCGAAAATATTCCCCACACCATGACACCACCACCACCAGCCTGAACCGTTGATAAAAGGCAGGATGGATCCATGCTTTCATGTTGTAGAGGCCAAATTCTGACCCTACCATCCGAATGTCGCAGCAGAAATCGAGACTCATCAGACCAGGCAACGTTTTTCCAATCTTCTATTGTCCAATTTCGATGAGCTTGTGCAAATTGTAGCCTCAGTTTCCTGTTCTTAGCTGAAAGGAGTGGCACCCGGTGTGGTCTTCTGCTGCTGTAGCCCATCTGCCTCAAAGTTCGACGTACTGTGCGTTCAGAGATGCTCTTCTGCCCACCTTGGTTGTAATGGGTGGTTATTTGAGTCACTGTTGCCCTTCTATCAGCTCGAACCAGTCTGGCCATTCTCCTCTGACCTCTGGCATCAACAAGGCATTTCCGCCCACAGAACTGCCGCTCACTGGATGTTTTTTCTTTTTCGAACCATTCTCTGTAAACCCTAGAGATGGTTGTGCGTGAAAATCCCAGTAGATTAGCAGTTTCTGAAATACTCAGACCAGCCCTTCTGGCACCAACAATCATGCCACGTTCAAAGTCACTCAAATCACCTTTCTTCCCCATACTGATGCTCTGTTTGAACTGCAGGAGATTGTCTTGACCATATCTACATGCCTAAATGCACTGAGTTGCCGCCATGTGATTGGCTGCTTAGAAATTAAGTGTTAACGAGCAGTTGGACAGGTGTACCTAATAAAGTGGCCGGTGAGTGTATATACACATATATATATATATATATATATATATATATACACATATATATATATATATATATATATATACATATATATATATATATATATATATATATATATATACACATATATATATATATATATA
>JAQIUQ010004975.1:0-10148 GCA_030378365.1 Hybognathus amarus | reverse complement strand
TATATATATATATATATATATATATATATATATATATATATATATATATATATATATATATATATGATATACATATATACTGTACACAGTATCTCACAAAAGTGATAGAAATGAAATTTGTTATGCTTGTATAGCAAAAAATAACTCAACATACAGACATTTGTAAAAAAGCTGGCAACAAAAGTGAGTACACCCTAAGAGATTATAGCTGTACGTTTTTATAAATATATATAAGTAAATATGAACTACTATACAAGCATCACAAACTGACTACTCTAAATATATCCAAGTCTCATTTTTATAGTATTGTCCCTTATTGTCCCCAGTAAATGACAGCAGAAGTGTGACCACCACTAAGAACCACTGCTCTAAAGTCTCAAATATGAGCAAGAGGAATATGATCTTATGTTTGTCCGGAAGTATTAATTTCCATCCATGAACCCGGAGTGTGTTACAGAAAGCTTGTGTGTGTGTGCAGTGTAAGCACTGTAGGGCATGAAGAAATGCTAGAGGTGAATGAACTGTGTGCTCATGTGACACTTTACTCTAGAGACTGTGTCACCTCGATGCTTCACAAATATTACTCATTACAGGAGGGTTTATGTGCTGAAGCGACTGACTTGCTGCTCAATCCGCCTCTTGTTTCTCTGCTCTCCGCTGCTCTTGACATTAGCATTGGAGAGCTGGAGGAATGAGGCTGTCAAGATCCGAGTGACAGGAAGCTCATGTTTCAGTTCTTATCTCCACTGAATTGATAAATTGAAAACAGATAAGAATATAATGGAATGGAATCGACATTTAAAATGAACTAGTGTACAAAAATGTGTATACAGGGTGAGTAAATCATGGGCTAATTTTCCCTTTAAGGGCCCACCATATATATATCTGTGTGTATATATGTGTGTGTATACAGCTCACCGGCCACCTTATGTTAGGTACCCCATGCTCAGTAACGGGTTCGACCCCCTTTTGCCTTCAGAACTGCCTCAATTCTTTCGTGGCATAGATTCAACAAGGTGCTGGAAGCATTCCTCAGGGAGTCTGGTCCATATTGACATGATGGCATCACACAGTTGCCGACCAAGATTTGTCGGCTGCACATCCATGATGCGAATCTCCCGTTCCACCACATCCCAAAGATGCTCTATTGGATTGAGATCTGGTGACTGTGGAGGCCATTTGAGTACAGCGAACTCATTGTCATGTTCAAGAAACCAGTCTGAGATGATTCCAGCTTTATGACATGGCGCATTATCCTGCTGAAAGTAGCCATCAGAAGTTGGGTACATTGTGGTCATAAAGGGATGGACATGGTCAGCAACAATACTCAGGTAGGCTGTGGCGTTGCAACGATGCTCAATTGGTACCAAGGGGCCCAAAGAGTGCCCCAAGAAAATATTCCCCACACCAGTGACACCACCACCACCAGCCTCAACCGTCCATACAAGGCAGGATGGATCCACTGCTTTCATGTTGTAGGACGGGCCAAATTCTAAGACCCTACCATCCGAATGTCGCAGCACAAGTCGAGCTCATCAGAGCCAGGCAACGTTTTTTCCAATCTTCTATTGTCCAATTTCGATGAGCTTGTGCAAATGGTAGCCTCAGTTTCCTGTTCTTAGCTGAAAAGGAGTGGCACCCGGTGTGGTCTTCTGCTGCTGTAGCCCATCTGCCTCAAAGTTCGACGTACTGTGCGTTCAGAGATGCTCTTCTGCCCACCTTGGTTGTAACGGGTGGTTATTTGAGTCACTGTTGCCCTTCTATCAGCTCTGAACCAGTCTGGCCATTCTCCTCTGACCTCTGGCATCAACAAGGCATTTCCGCCCACAGAACTGCCGCTCACTGGATGTTTTTTCTTTTTCGGACCATTCTCTGTAAACCCTAGAGATGGTTGTGCGTGAAAATCCCAGTAGATTAGCAGTTTCTGAAATACTCAGACCAGCCCTTCTGGCACCAACAATCATGCCACGTTCAAAGTCACTCAAATCACCTTTCTTCCCCATACTGATGCTCGGTTCTGAACTGCAGGAGATTGTCTTGACCATGTCTACATGCCTAAATGCACTGAGTTGCCGCCATGTGATTGGCTGCTTAGAAATTAAGTGTTAACGAGCAGTTGGACAGGTGTACCTAATAAAGTGGCCGGTGAGTGTGTATATATATATATATATATATATATATATATATATATATATATATATATATATATATATATATATATATATATATTTATATATATATATATATATTTATATATATATATATATATATATATATATATATATATTTATATATATATATATATATATATATATATATATATATATATATATATATATATTTGTATATATATTTATATATATATATATATTTGTATATATATTTATATATATATATATATATATATATATATTTGTATATATATATATATATATGTATATATATATATATGTATATATATATGTATATATTTATTTATATTTATATATATTTATATTTATTTATATTTATATATATTTATATTTATTTATATTTATATTTATTTATATTTATATATATTTATATTTATATATATTTATATATATTTATATTTATATATATTTATATATTTATATATATTTATATATTTATATTTATATATATTTATATATATATTTATATATATATTTATATATATTTATATATATATTTATATATATTTATATATATATTTATATATATATTTATATATATTTATATTTATATATATATATTTATATATATATATATATATATATATATATATATATATATATATATATATATATATATATATATATATATATATATATATATATATATATATATATATATATATATATATATATACTTTAATATAAATTGTAAACATTCAATATGGATATTTATCAAAATAAACTGATTAATTGAAAAAATTATGAAGTGCTGTTTTCGTATTTTTCTGTTCTCTGTGTTTTTTTTTTTTTTGTCTTTTTCTTTGTTTTGTTTTTGCTTTCTCTTTCTCTCCCTTTCTCCTTCTGTATTGTAGATAACGCCACTGAATCTCACTTGGTATGTGTTACTGTCTTGTTAATCTGCAATAAAAAAAAGAATTGTGAGAAATAAAGTCACAATTGTGAGATAAAAAAAAATTATATATATATATATATATAGAATTATAAAGAATTGCATTATGGAAAACAATGTTACCATGAGCAGCGAGTTCAGTTGTCATCTGGTGAAATGATATTTTAAGATATAGATATATATACAATACGTGGTATAGGAAATATGGCATTTAGTGAGCAATCGCCATAACGTTCAGATCAAGCTGTGCTGAGAGTCTGTATACAGCTTTAGCAGTTTAGGTAAACAATTCTCATGTGAACATGTGAACAATTCCTGCTCTCATCAGGCTGGATTGCCAGCTATTCTCCACCTCAGTGCAAGAGGATTAAAAGAACATTGCAGCTTTTCCAAATAGTGGTATTTACAGTACGCTTTATGCGTTCATGAAATGTTTTTACACGCTGCTCGCCTACATGTTCAGTAAATATATGACTGTGTGTGTGTGTGTGCTTGAATGAGGTGCTCTTTATATTTTAGTGCTTTGTGTGTTTAACCCTGTGAGTATGTGTGTGTGCATGAATGAGAGGTGCTACTTTTCTTCAAAATACAGTAACGTCCTGCTACTTCTTCTACTGTCTTTTTTTTGTCTTGTCCCACCTCGAAGGTCTTGACCTTCTCAAATGTATCTAGCAATTCAAATGACATACATATGTACACAATATGTCAAGCTGACATTTACATTCGTTGTAGTCAAACAATTTTAATATTATTAATTAAAAATGAATGGGTAACACTTTACAATAAGGTTCATTTATTAAACATTAGTTTATGCATTAACTAACATGAACTAGCCATTTGTTACTGTATTTGTTATTCTTTGTTATCGCTAGTTAATACAAATCTAGCTGTTCATTGTTTGTTCATGTTAGTTCACAGTGCATTAACTAATGTTAACAAGATTTTAATAAAGTGTTAGTAAATGTTGAAATTAACATTACCAAAGATTAACAAATGCTGAAGAAGTATTGTTCATTCTTTGTTAATGTTAACTAATGTAGTAATTAATGAACCTTATTGTAAAGTGTTACCAATGAATGATTAAAAATTCTGACACCTAGCGCCTTCAACACCTTCTGTTTAACTGTTTATACAGAATATTTATTTTAGTTAATATGTTTTTGTAAATTTCTATTTAGGTAAATGATTCATTATTGTTATGTAGTTATTATCATTTATTTGGCAGACGTTACATCGATCAGATTCATGCATCCATGGGAATCAAACCCATGACCTTGCTTGTGTCATGCTATACTCTGAGCTACAGTAAATGCTATTATTACTATTATTATTATTTTATAATAATAATAATAAGTGTACTTAAAATATATTGGTTGTATTATAATGTATTTTGTATTTTAGTAAAATTTCTCTCTCTCTCTCTCTCCAGTCCACTCCATCCATCTCCATTCCATCCATCCATCCATCCATCCATCCATCCATCCATCCATCCATCCATCCATCAGTCATTTTATTTACAAAATCATATGAACTAACACTGAGACATCTATCAAAATAAACCCTTTTGTATGTGAATGTTTGGTGTTTGAATGACATCAGAGGGAGTAAATGTCCTCAGAGGGAGCAAAAGTGCCTCCTCAAATTACAAACTGACACAGTCAGTTTGTAATTTTTGGTGAGCTGTCCCTTAGAGTCGTAACAAATTCTATGAGAAGTGCCGTGTACTCTCTATGTTTGCAGTTAAGAAGTGCTAAATGTGCGCACATGCCTCCTGAGCTGTGTGTGGGGTCGTGGGTGTAGGTGGTGCATTGCATAAGGGGCAGAGAAAGAGAGAGCGAGAGAGATCTGCTTCAGTGATTAATGGGGGTCTTCTGTGAGACGCAGCCAGGCGCCGAACACAATCACTGCCCCAGACTGACGCTCCAACAGACTTGTCCTTCACATGGGAAAGAGAGGGCCTGCTCCTCCCGCCCGCTCACCACCCAGCCTACTTCCTCTCCTGCTCCTCCCTTCATATTGTTCACCAGGAAGGGAGAGGGAGACAGAAAAAGTAAGTGTCAGCACAACAGCCAGTGTGTGTGTTGAGGCTGACAGTGTGAGGCCTGCTGAGTTCTGCTCTCAGTCGGGTTGTGCCTCCTTTTCTGTGCTGTTAAACAGGGTTTTCAAACACACTTTAACCTGGGTGCACTTTCAATGGGGTCTTTGTGGAGGCCGGATGTGTGGATACTAGCCCTCGGCAAACAGGACGATTTGGTTCCTTTCTCTCAGGCTCTGAGGGCAGTGCTGGTCTGAGTGCGTTTGAGTGTATTTGTAAGCACTTTGGCTGCGAGAATGGGATTAGTTGTTTGAGTTTCTGCACTTGTGTACTTTTGTTGCTTAAAATTTAATGAGACGCCACAGTGTCTTCCCTACCTATACGTTTTATTCTTGCCGTGGTGTTGGTGTCTTATTCATAACTGTTAACGGCCAATGATAGATTTGCCCTGTCGGGAGGGATCCCTTATTTTTAAATCAGCCCCCCTTAATTAAACTGCATCCTTAACTGTGATATTTATTTTTATTTATTTATTTATTTATCCACACATAAAATCAATACAAATGGCACAAACCAATGAGCACATATAGTCATGTGTGAATCAGGTCTCCCAGAGAAGCTATTTAAAGCTTATAATAGGGAGCCTGAGACATTAAAGTAAGTAACACATTACATACAAATACTTAGACTAGACACCAATCACATAACCCTAAAAAAAAAAAAAAAAAAAAATACACAATACAACATAAGACACACAAAAAATAAATCAGGACAATGTTTTAAAATCAACTGTAGTCTACATAGGCTAATGGCAAAGTTATAGATATAAGCGTAAAAGTTCCCTTTTTAGTGTTTTCTTAAAGATGGATACAGATTTCAACACCTTCAGCCGGGCATCTAGCTCATTCCAAATCTTTGGGCCTCTACTTGTGATGCTCAAATTTGCACTTTTAAGTCTTCTGGTTTTACCAATGATCAGATGTTTGTTTCTAGTGGCATGAGCATGAAGCGGACTACTAATCGGGATGAGCTGAGATAGCCTGCTGTTTGTAGCATTAACTACTTGGTGCATAATACACGCATTATGGTATATATTCAACTCAGTAAGCCGAAGGAGACCTAAACGATGGAAGAGGGGTCTTGTGGGAGTGTTATACCAAGACCACGTTATAGCTCGTATTATCTTTTTTTGCAGACTTATTAATTTATTTAAATGACTCGGGTAGGTATTACACCAGATTACATTACAATAACTAATGTGAGGTTCGAACAAAGTTTTATACAGGGTAAGAAGAGCAGGTAAGGTAAGATAATGCCGTACTCTAAAAAAAAGACCAACATATTTTGAAAGCTTCTGTATCAAGTGATCAATGTGGCATTTAAAATTTAGGCATTTATCAATGTGAACCCCCAAGAATTTTGTATTAGTGGTTGGTAGTATGTCCTCCTCATCTATATTGAGGCAAAGCTGTTTTGTAGCTGTTGCCCTTGTGTTTGATTGGAACATTATATAGTTAGTTTTTTTAATGTTGAGGGATAATTTATTACACTTGAACCAGATAACAATTTTTTGTAGTTCTTCATTTAAACTGATTTCTAAATCAATTAAGTTTTTATGTGACAAAAATAAATTGGTATCGATATGCAAACATCACCTTCTGAAATACTTGAGAGGAATTCACAAAATCATTTATATATATATTAAAGAGTAATGGACCCAATATTGAGCCTTGGGGAACCCCACATCTAAGTTCTTTCATTTGAGATATATGGTTTTTAATCATCACATATTGTTTCCGACCGTATAGGTAACTTTTAAACCAGTCAAGTGCTACTCCTCTAACCCCATAATGATGTAATTTCTCTAGAAGAATGTTAAGATCAATGGTGTCAAAAGCCTTTGATAAATCAAGGAAAACACCAACTCCACAATCACCCTGGTCTAAAGAATCATTGATTTTTTCGACAAGATCTAAAACAGCCATAAAAGTAGAGTTCTCTTTCCTGAAACCATACTGCGATCTTACAAGAATATGAAGTTTATCCAAATAATGACTTAACCTAATGTGTACCACTCTCTCTAATACCTTAGACAGAGATGGTAAGATAGAAGTTGGACGATAATTACCCATATTGTTTTTGTCACCCGATTTGTAAATTGGAGTAATTCTGGCTATTTTTGTCATACTTGGCACTATACCATATAGAAGTGATAGGTTAATGCAATGCGTAAGTGGCTGTGCTATTAAATCTGCAACAGCTATCAAAATTTTGCTACACATTCCATCGACCCCTTCCGTATGGGTACTCTTCAGATCTGTAATAATTTTATAAATTTCAATTTTGTCAGTAGGTTTCATGAAGAAAGATTGCATGTAGTTTCCACAGAGATAGTGTCTAAAAGAGGATTCGTTGGGAGGTCTAATTTTTTTGGCTAGATCTTCACCTAATGAAACAAAGTAATCGTTAAAGCTATCAGCTAGTAAAGATGAATTGTCATTCGAACTTTTGGGTAGCACAGCTGACCTCTGGCCCCTGTTAAGAACTTTATTCAACACAGCCCAGGTCCTTTTAGAGTCACCTTGGGCTGCATTTATATGATCAGTATAGTAAATTTGTTTACTCTTCCTCATGATATTGGTAAGTATATTTCTGAACTTAGAATATTTGCTTTTGTTGACATCATTGGGCTTTTTTCTATAGAGCTTATAAAGTTTATTTTTACGTTTGATAGAGTTAAGAATCCCCTTAGTAAGCCAAGAGTGATGATCATCATTTCTGCACATGATAGTCTTCATTGGAATAGTATTTTGTATGGACTCCGATCAAATTCTTGAATGAGCCTATCATAAGCAGTCTCAGGATCACGGGTTTCATACACACTAGTCCAAACCTTCCTCTCCAAGTTATCACGGAGCTGCTGTAGCGTTCTTTCATTCAGGACTCTAACCTTTATCTTACGGCAGTTAAATGGAGGTTTGGATGCCAGGTTTAAAGATAGCACAATTGGGTAGTGATCAGTTATATCAGTCACGACCACACCTGACTCCAACCTCGAATTTTGGATGTTTGTAATAATATTATCAATGATAGACTTGGAAGAATGAGTTTCTCTAGTGTATCTATTTATGGTTGGTATAAAGGAGGAGGAGTGAAGGGAGTTCATGAAATCATTTTTAATGGGACCATCCCTAGAGATGTCAATATTAAAATCCCCAAGGATTATACACTTGTGATTTTTCCTGTTGACATCAAAAAGGGTTTCCTCCATTTTACTAATAAAAGTAATAGGGTTCACATCAGGGGGGCGATACACTATGCCAACGATAAGGTTACTGGTTGCATTAATACTTATCTTGAGAAACAATGAATCTGTTTGTTCATCATCAAAGGCCAAACTGTCACAGACATTGGCCTGGAATCTTGATTTAACATAAAGACACACACCTCCACCCATTCTACCTAATCTGTTCTTGTAATAAAATTGATAGCCCTTAAGGTTAAAAGAATCACAGTATGACCTATCATTTAACCAGGTTTCGCTGCAAGCAATTACATCAAAACTACAACCTGATGCAGATAGCATTGACACTAATTGATCATAATGTTTAGCTAGACTTCTGATATTGATATGGACCACTGAAAAGTTATTATTCATACTTAGGTATTTAAGATTTTCTAGGTCATATTGCTTGCAAGTGACATATGCACCAATGTCACTGCAGTGCCGAACCTCCCCATCAAGTTCATCTAATTCATCCAAACCCATCCAAAAGCGATAGACCCAGTCCTACATACAACGTCCATGATAAAGCATATACACAAAACATTCAATCCTAAATACAACAGAAAATCAAAAGAAATACATATACAATTGTCTAGATGCACTCGCTTTTGTATTGTGTTCCATTTACACCCACACATATACACACACACAACTACAAACAAATTTGTGTAGGGCACAAACTGAGACATTTGTACCATTTGATGGCTATCTCAACACCCACATTTATGAGTATAGTTAATTAGTCAATCTCTGGGTATGCAGCTTATTCAAATAACCACACAGTTCACCAGCCAGCCAGTTTAAGGGAATGTTTTAACATATTGCTTTGCTTCTGAAACCGAAGAAAAATACATCCTACCTCCCTCCTTAGGTTTGATAAAAAGTTTGGCAGGGAATAGAAGCGTTGGTCTTAGTCCGCGTTTATACAGCTCCGACATCACCTCGCTATATTCCTTCCGTTGCGCCACAATTTCGGGTGGATAATCCTCGTAGATTGAGATGGGATGAGTATTGGAACTTCAACTGGCCTCTTTTGGCCCCGAGCTTCGCGAATAATTTTCTCCTTTACGAGGTACTTGTGAGAGGCGGATAATGACCGACCGCGGTCTCTGACCTGATTGTGGTTTGGCAGATGGAGTTCGATAAGCCCATTCGCACTCGGGCGGGGAATCCAGGATATGTCCAAACACCTCGGCCAGCATTTTGGAGTAAAAGACCGTCGGCTGTTGCTGTAATTCAATGGATTCAGGTAGGCCAACCACCCTGATATGCTGTCCACGATGCCGGGATTCCAAGTCACTTACTTTCGCCAGTAGCTTGGTATTGCTGTCACTTAATTTAACACAGTTTGCTTCCAGTGTTGCTAAGCGCGAATCTTGTAGTGTTGCATTTTCTCAGAGTTCGCCAATCGTCGCTGAATGCGCTGCAACAGTATCATGAATTCGATCCAGTTTATGCTCAAGCTTTGCAAGCGTTTCTTTAAAGTCCACTGTTAATGCTTCTCGGTTTTCTTCGAGAAGTTTGGCGATGGACGCCAAAGTTAGAGCCCCGCAATCTTCAGCAGCTGCTGAGTCAGAGGCGTCTGGTTTACTTTTAGAAGGTCTAGGCATATTTGAGCGTTTGATATCAAGGTCTGTGGTTTATGTCTGTAGGTAATAATGTTCAGATCAGATTGTATGTTCTTACATGTTCTTAGAAGAAGTTTGACTGCATGATTGCTTGTGGTATTGAGGCGCCATGAAT
>JAQIUQ010004970.1:0-14323 GCA_030378365.1 Hybognathus amarus | reverse complement strand
TAGTTGAAGGAGATCGCAATTCTTGCGCATGCGTCGTGGGGAAATCTATCCAAGTCTCGTTTCAGGCCAACAAGGAAGAAAAGGAATAGTCGAATAAAGTCGTTATTTTTGTTTGTTTTTTCGCACAAAAAGTATTCTCGTCGCTTAAAAAATATAAAACTTAATTTGTGTTCCGAAGATGTATCGAAGGTCTTGCGGGGTTGGTACAGCATGCGGGTGAGTAATTAATGACTTAATTTTCATTTTTGGGTGAACTAACCCTTTAATCCAGACAAAGGTAAACTGCGCTCCACCTAGCTGCTAGCTTAGTAACAGTTATAGTGCTAACAACCATTCACACATGTAACATACTTTTAACTATGTGTTTCAAAGGTGTAGTTAGTATCGTTAGCTGTTTTAAGCAAAACTTAAGTTAGTAAGCAAAACGATGCTTAAAGCAAGAGGGAAACAACAGGACAACAGAGACTGACAGGTCCGATTAAAGGGCTAATGTTAATGTTATGAGAATATTAAAATACAGGATATTTTACAGGAAAACAGCAGGAAAAGAGCTCAAGTGCGTGAGAAACCCGGAAAAAAAAACGTGATGGTTGACAGCTAACATTACTAACAATCTGTCTGGATTACTGTGTTCCCACTGTTTGCCGACTCTTTGTTGGAAATTTCAGATGGATCCAAACCGTTAAAAGTGCCGGTTTAGTCCACATACCAGTCACTGGCTTCCCTATTTAACATATTCCGGTAAATTCCACAACCTTTTAGGGATTTTAACATCTTTTTCTTTACTTTCTCCCATCTCTGCTGATTCTCCTTGTTCAACTTGCTGTATGTTTACACAGAGCTGCCAACTTTTAAGTTTAGCTTGGCGTGAGATTTCTCCGGGGGCGGGGCGGGAGAGCATAGCCTATTATTTGCACTAAAGCCTCCTTTAGTGCCTGTCTTTAAAACAAAAACACGCCCATCACGAGACATCTACAGTGGCATAGATCGTAAAGCGTGTTGGTCATGAAAGAGTTGATGTGTTAGGACCCGAGTTCGAATCTTGCCTTTTGCCGAACATATGAGAACGTATAAACTAACATGAAGGTCTCTAAAATTATATTTTGCCAATGAACTAAAAAACGAAACCTTCATAAATGGTTTTTGCCTTCATAAAACAGCACAAGACTTTAAGAAAAGGCATTCTGTTTGTGCTGGGTGTTTTAGAGAAATGTGTGCACTTAACTCACGCAAACACGGAGCAGTTTTTCCTGTGAGTGAGACTGGAAAACCCGTAGTGGATGTAATCGGAGTGATAACAGAACGCTTAGAGTGCAGAGAGGAATTGGCTTTGACTCCAGTCCTGGTTTTGCGTCCGCGCTGTTAGGAGCTCAGCATCTGTCTCGTATGCACGATCGCTCTCAGACTAGATTAGAGGATATTTTAACTAATTTGCGGAAAAACTAGTCGATCACGAGTGGCTCAACTGGTGGATTTATAGATAAACTAATCTTTTAGGTATTTTGCAGACTGGCTTAACACTTTAGCGTGAGAAATCGGGGGTGTGGCGTGAGAGCGTGAGAATTAGCTCAATTGCGTGAGTCTCACGCTCAATGCGTGAGAGTTGGCAACCCTGGGTTTACATGCACGAAGCTGCCAACATGGCCGCCACGCCAGTAATGACGTCACAACGCCCAAGCCTGATTCTGAGTTGAGTCACATATATTGAAACAGGAAGTTTCAAATTGTTTGCTGATGATGATGTATGGCTACTTTAGTGTTATTCGATTGGTGGCATGTGGTATTTATAATTCAAACTGAGATATTTTCATTTTAGAAAGCATTCATTGGACAATTCATTTTGATCCAGAGAAAGACTGTCCATTTTGAGAGCATATATTGTCTAGTTTTGACAGTTTTTTTATGAATGCACAACTTCGGACAACCTCGAGCTTCAAACAATTGTGATTTCATTAGGATTTTAAGTAAAACTGCATTGAATTTCGGCTGCGATGGGTGGAACAACGTTGTGAAGTTTGCTATCAGCACTACATGCACAGTACATTTAAATATTTACAGTAGCTTTTGATATAAAAGCAAACATTGATGTGATCTTGTTTAACAGTAATTTGATTACCCTGCATTTGATCCTGTGTACACTTTAAGACAGATTCAATTTATTAGTGGAAACTGAACTTTGTGTCTGTTTTGACACTATAAGTGATTTCTAGCTTAAGAATTGTAGTTAAAATTTGTCACACAAAGTCTGATTAGTTTTACTGCAAAGAGGATTAGAGTTCGGCCTCGGCCATCTGTCTTGTTTTGCGCTTGGAAGCTGTGAGAAACGTCTTAACTCTTTTATCATCATCAACGTGCATTATCTGCATCTCTCGGTTTCCACAAAGGTTAAAGTGTTATGGTTTTTCCAATATTAATATGTAATATAGCTGTTTGTGAGCGCCTACATTGCCTCACCCTCAAACACTGTTGTTGTAGCTGAGACTGGAAGAGTTTGGTTCCAGTGTTAGTGTTGCAAATCCAATTTGCATGCACTTCAAAAGGGTGAGGACCCGTGCTGGAATTGATATGGAAAAACCAACATCATCTTTCCTGTTTATATCACTGTGTGTCAAAGATCCAGGTTGCTGAGGAAGATCCAGAGCTGAAATTTAATTCAGATGCGGTAATAGGCATTTTGTACCCCTCATGCGTTGTAAGCAGTAGACCAATCACAACAGACTAGGCTGAACATCTGGCCAATCAGAACATAGTAAGCTCGCAGAAAGGAGGGGTTTGAGAGAGTGAATCTTCAAACGAACCCTTTCGGACTCTTTGAGGCTTTGTCCACATTAATCCAGATAGATTTGAAAACGGGGTTTCCGTTTAAAAACGCTCTCCGTCCACACTAGCGTTTTCAGGCGTTTTCCAACGTTTCAGTGTGGATGAGAAACTTCTACATTCACTTTACTGCGCATGTGTGAAACTTCTCAAAAGCTCACTGAGATAATACAGATGGGAAAATAAATAATAATGTTATTCGCACAATAACAGGATAATTTTATTTAGCAAAATATCTCACCATCATTGCCATCACTGATGCGTCCAGGTCGCATTCAGTCACCATATGTTTGGTCTAAAACGCAACTGCTCTCCAGTTTTGCTGCAGGACAGCAAATGTGAGTAGCCTACATTATCATATTTGCAGTACTGTGTGCTATAAGTAACATAGAAAGTAACATGTTGTAAAATTAGCAATAGTGTAAAAATTAATAACACATAACAGGCGCAATACCGATAAACATGAATATCTATTGGTACTACATGGATCACATGACTAAACTTACGTCATCGTTTTGAAATACCTCCGGTTTCACTGTCCACACTACAACACGAAAACGGCGTTTTCAATTTTATCCACTTTGGAGAGCGTTTTCCAAACAATACGTTTTTGTTGACTTGAAACGGCGTCTCAGTGTGGACGGAAGGCCAAAACGAAGAGAAAATATACGTTTTCATACGAAAACGTATTAGTGTGGACATGGGAAATTAGGTGATGTGCAATGCAAATTATGAGACCTTGGATGCATGTTGTAGGAGACTTCCTAAAATAAAATTAAGAACCTTTAAAATGGCACAATATGGGTAATTTAAGATGAATGACATTGATGGTTATGATTAAATTTGACTATTTTCAAACTATATAAAACAACTTTTAGTGTTCCTCAAACAGTGGCTTTACATTGTGGTTGTGCAATCGCAGCCAAGAGCAAAAATATATTTCAGTGTGAAATTGTTTTAAAGGAGTCATAACCTAGTATTACCTTGGATACCCACGCTCTATAATAGAGAGCCTAAGTCCTGCCCCTCCGCTTTCGGTTCATGGGACCTTATTTCGGAAAAATAATGCATGGTAGTCAATGGCGAGAGATAACTTATCTTTTTATTCCGTCTGAACTGTGTCCTGGATTACACATATGATGTTTGTCAATTTAAACGATAATTATTAAAGCCAAGAAAGTCGCAGTTAAAACAGAAGAGTAACTTTTAGTTTTATGTGAAAAACCCTCAATGAACTACATCTCCCGGGAGGCGAAACAACGAGCAAGATCAGCTGCTGTGTGTGTGTGCAGTCTGGAACAACACACTCATGACGGTAATCGGTAACGATTATAACGGATGACTATAGAAACAATGACATAGTCTGCTATGCTGCTATGGCACCCAGATTATGGAATGCTTTGCCTACCAGTATTAGGCTGGCTGAGAATGTGGACAGTTTTAGGGGACAAGTGAAGACTCACTTGTTCAGGCTAGCTTTTGGGTAATCTCTGTACTTTATATGTTGATGATTTTATCTGTTTTATTTTGTTTTTATCAATTTTTGTATATTGTAAAGCGCTTTGTGACTAAGTCTGTGAAAGGCGCTGTATAAATAAATTTTACTTACTTACTCAGTAAAGTTAGCTTCATCCATTGAGAGAAAATGTGCGCCTTTGGGGT
This sequence comes from Hybognathus amarus, assembly GCA_030378365.1. Taxonomy (NCBI): domain Eukaryota; kingdom Metazoa; phylum Chordata; class Actinopteri; order Cypriniformes; family Leuciscidae; genus Hybognathus; species Hybognathus amarus. The sequence continues at coordinate 9,844 of JAQIUQ010004970.1, read as the reverse complement.
GTGTAGTCTTTGTAATTACGTATTTTCACAGTCTTATAACAGTTTTACATCAAACTGTGACTTTCTTGACTTTAAAATGTATCTTTTAAATTGACAAACATCATATGTGTAATTCAGGGATCAATTTAAACGAAATCAAAATATTTGTTATCTCTCGCCATTGACTACCATACAATATTTTTCCAAAATAAGGTCCCATGGTGGTCGACCGGAAGGGGAGCTCTCTATAGTCTTTCAGGTCCTTCTAAAAAAGAAAAGTGGAAAAAAAATAAACACAGAGCTCCTCTGACCGTTATTTCTGAATGCATTATTGCCTCGTGAGATCTGATGCGATATTTTGGCTGTCGTGGATGGTCATTTTAATAATGCAAATGAGGGGCGCGTTGATTGGTGGCAAGAAGGAGGGGGCTTGACACTGCGCGTAACTTCAGCATATCATTCCAAAAAGACATCATGATTGTGGCGCAAGTTGTGAATGAACCAGACCTGGCCGCGACCTACGGAATTCACTCTGAACCAGAGCTGGAAACGGAAGATAGAGTCAGTGGAAGGATATCTACATCAACATGTCTCTGAATGGTAAAGACAATCATTTTGACCGAGAAATACATTAACATCAGTAACAAGCTAAAACGTTTGTTGCTATTTTCTCCCACATAAGTTTACCTTTTATTCAATGTAGATTACATTAACGGTGATGCAAGTTAGTCTACTTTTTTATCAGCTTACAGTGGTTATAGAGATCAACGTTTGCTATCATGTGTTGTTTTTGCCTTGTTTCACGTTCACGCACTTCTTATAACTGTGTTTACTCAGCTCTTACGGTGATTTTCTGAAGTAAAACCGACGCTTCATCTTTTGTTTGATGTACAAAAAACTTTATTAAACTCATCAGTATATGTTTGATCATCATTCGCACCTGGTCCGAAACAGCAGACTTGTAGGTAAATAATGGATACATACAAGCAGATGACAAATACGTTATAATAACCGTAATTAAACTACTAAACTATACCTGTTCCATCTCTATACAGCACTCTGACTCTGTAGGCATTATTGTCCGACTTCAAAATGAACGTTGTAAATGATTCCTGTGTAAAATGTTTAGCGCAGACGAGCCAGTTGATAGGGTTGTTGGAACAGCGTCGTTAAAAATGATTTTCATCCACTGGTCCCTGGTAGTTTGGTCCGTTTTTGGTAGAGAAAACACATTTGAATGTTGATTCTGGCAGTCAACCACAGAGCAACTCACGTGTGCACTACATTTCTGCATCTTTCTTGACTGAATACATAGTTCCCACATGACGTCGCAACATACGGGCATTTGCCGACCCGGCGCCATTGCTGAGGGCAAAACATTAGAAGAAGCAATACGAGTTGAACTAAGTGAAATGAGTTTCGTGCTATAAAGTGAAAATGGTCATCTCCTGCTTGGTCAATGGATGATAAAATCATGCCGGAGGTTCAGTTAAATCGGGATTTTACACTATACCCGTCATTAGACTCCATGGATGTGAGAAGACTAAGCTTTTGTCCGAACAATGACGGAGATTATGGCTGGCGAGGATAAACAGGAAAGAAACTCACTCAAAACACGTAAGAATTTGTTTGACAAAAGCACAATGTTGTGTTTTATTGCGAGTGTACAAATATAAGTTAACACATTGCAGTTTGAATAATGTCCTGTATGAACAAAATGACGAGATATTAAAAACATACAAAAAACATTGTTTCCACTGTTTGATCTCATATCCCAGCATTTGCAATCTCAGATTATGTCCCTAAAGAACCCGCATATAATGTAGTTCCGCATTACATTAAGTAAATTGCACGCAAGTTATTTATTTTTATATTCATGCACCGAACCATGACGCCCGCAAGTACATGCATATTACAGAAAGCACCGGTGACTGTTTTAAGGGGAACATAGGAATTAAGTTGTGCAGGCTATGGCTTTTTAATAGACAGATTAGCATCATGCTACTTCGCTATGATAAGTTACTTTTCCATTGATTACACTTGAGCAAACGTCACCAAACCAACCCCACGTCAATCTGATCGTACCCTCCAGTGATTTTCAGGCTCGGAAATGCTCACATGTGTAAAAACTCCTCACCAATACCAGATAATCAAAGCTGCATAATCATTGCTCAGTGCTTCCTTCGTTACTGCATACAGATCCACACCATTTATGAATGAATTTTTCGCATTGTACCTCTCTCTGTCTTGTTTTAATAGTCTCTTCATAATCTATTTCACTTTGTCTTTTCATGATTTGCATAACAATATAAACAGAAACAAATATTTGTTTGTAAAACGACATTCTCTGATAAACCTTTGTAAACACCTATGGTAAACAGCGGTTTTGCCCTCAAATATGGCATCTCTGGGGAGGTCACGTGACATTAATTCACCTGTGGGAACTACGTATGAGGGGGAGAGATACAGCGCGAGCTTCCTGCAGCATATGACTGCAGTGTCCATATATGGTATATCCTGCCCCGTCTTGACGTCAAGTTTGGGGAGAAATTAAAATCTCGTATTTGAGTGCGCGTGCACGTGGGCTGGTTTACGAACCCTGTGGTAAACAAACGCTTCACTTTTGAATATCGGCTTCCCGGCCAATGTTTAAAGGGCAATTCCACCTCTGGAAAGATGAATGTGTATTTAAAATGGGTCATTTATGTAGAAGAAATGTGAAATTATTTTTTAATTTGGAGCTTCTAGACTGAGAAAAGACAGAAAATGTATTTTTGGCTTATGTGAATGAAAAACATCAACTCCCAGAATTCATTTGCTTCGCTGCCCTAGGAGGCCACGCCTACCGCTAACCTCGCAGTATGTAAACAACAGTCTACTAGTGATTCTCCGTGATGAGTCTGTCCGAAAATGTGTTTCGAGATCGCCCAAAATGTCCGCGATTCGGCTTTTGCGTTCTACAGTCGTCATTCATCATGTTTACTGTGGCAAGCGGAACGAGTGCGAGCTGTATGTAAACGGCGCGAGACGAGCCAGGTTTACTGTGTCGACCGGGATGAGTGCCGGCTGTGTGGATAACGGCGCGAGGCCGGTGGCGTGATTACCGATGAGCGGCACCTAAGACGTAAGTTACCGGTCTCGTATCTCTCACGGAGGAGCAGGAATTTTCTTAGCAATGTTAAAACGCATCAACCGATCACTTGTTTGGCGTTCATGTAAACACAACAGTCAGATTCACCAATCATAAGGAATTGAGTTAGATTGAAACAAAAGCTGTAACTTACATGTAAACAATGAATGGCGACTTCAGAAATTAAAAGCTGAATCCCGGACATCGACGGCCGGACATGTCCAGGAAAAAGAGGACGGTAACCCCTACTACTCAGCTTTCTCCACAGAACAAGAGCCTGCTAGCTTAGCGTCCAAAAAAGATGTGTAATGTTAATCCTAATCCTCCATAACGCATCCGTCAGCGTATTCAGTAGTTTCGTCCACATTTTCAAAACGTTTCTGCCAGTGAAATCAAACGCATTGGCACTGATCTGTGATAGGTCTGTTAGCGCAATAGGTCCAACCCCCTATTGGCGGGTTTGAAAGGGTGGGGACTCGGGCTTGTAGTTTTTTACTGAAATCGCCCTCTCTTACACTTCCGCCAACAATGACGTAAAATGACGATTTTTGCGTCATTGTTGGAGGAAGTGAAAAGGTAAATAGCAGATTTCTCTCGTCTCAGGGGAAAATGATAAAGTGTTGCATGACCATTCAATAGTATAACTGGGTTTCTAACAATGGAAAGCTTAATGCAAATGGGTGGAGTTGCCCTTTAATCTTTAGGCAATCATAACATACATTGATTCTCATGGAAAAAGAAAATGACAGGTTATGACTCCTTTAATATTCATTTGCTGCCTGAGAAAGTGGGACTCATAAAGGAAAAGCGAATGCACTCACGGACTGATGCGGTTTCTCTCATTGAGGGCGGTGGTGCTGTCTGGCCGTCTGTGTTGGTGGAATCGGGTCAGACAGGGCCGTGGTTCAGTCAGAGGAAGGGCGATGCTGTTGGAACGTGTCTCAGGGATTGTCATTCTCTCTCCAGAAGCTCGACTGTCTGCATCGGGTGTTTGCGGAGAGATGTCCATCCGTGTAGCTGTCAGGGCGTTTTGATAATGGTTACGAGTTGATCTGGAAAGAATGACAGAAACTATTGAGACAATTTTCAATACATATCTGATAATACTAGGTTTCTATCATATTAGAGTATTTATATAAGCATTTTTTATTATTATTAAAAAGTATTGGGGTTTTTTTGGAGCAAAGAGAACACTGGAAATAAAAGTTTGATGCAAGTCCTTGGTTCATTCTCAACAGAGAAAGCTGGGTCTGGGCAGAGAATGTCTAATTGAAGAGAATTGGCACTGGCTGGTTACTTCCGGGTTCTGGACTGGCTGCAGTAACACGTCTCTGTCCATGCGGGGGCGCTCGCGGTCGAGTGCAGAATGAATGGGAGTCTATGGGGTTTCACCCCAGAAATCCACTTTCTCAGGATGTAATTTCTTGTCAAGTAATTTGAAAGTTGCATTCAAAAGGGAGGGCTAAGATAATACACTCAGCTGAAAATTGCATTTTTAAGTTCACTTATCTGTTCTAAAAATCCGTTCAAAAATGTGATGACGTCACACAATAGCAGAATGCTAGCGTGTTCCGGCCAACAACGGCCTAACCTGTAAGAAATGAAAAGGACAAAGTACTTGTTCATTCGACTTTTGGCCTATAATCTATATTGAACTTGCGGAATCAACAATAAAATCTATGTTAATTTAACGACAAGCAGGTGAATGAGACACATTTAGCCTTTTAGCTCCATAGACTCCCATTCATTCTGCTCTCGCCCGTGATCACCTCCAGTGGAATTCTAATGGAACTGCAACCAAGATGATACACAATGGGGCTAATAGGAAGTGCCAAGGCTCTCCGTTAGACGGGCTCTGGTCTGGGTCATATTGTGCCTCAAATAAAATTATATTTTGAATAATTTTTATTCATCCTAAATTCTTATTATTGTAATTTCCTTCGAATAGCCAATACAGTAAAAAACGTAATATTGTGAAATATTACAAATAAAAAAATGACAAATCTGAATGTTCAGCATCATTACTCCGGTCTTCAGTGTCAGCTGCTTAATATTTTTGTTGAAAATGTTTTATTTTTCAGTATTGTTCGATGAATAGAAAGTCCAAAGAGCAGCATTTATTTGAAATTCGAAATATTTTGTAACACTATAAATGTATTTAGTCACTTTGTATCAATTTAATGCTTCCTTGCTGAATAAAAGTATTAATTCATAACGTCATTATATTGTTTAAATGGAAAGTACACTGTAAAAAATATCCGTGATTTTAACAGTAAAAAACGGTAAAAATGCTACAGTGCAAAACTGTTAATTGGTAAACAGAAAGTTTCCGTACTATACACGGTAAATAACTGTGATATAATTTTACAGTAAAATACCGTTAAATTTACAGTTTTTGAAAGTGAAAAAGAACAAATCGTTGTATAATTTACAGTGAAAAATGTTAAATTGACATTCCCACAATTCCCTGTGTGACACTTCACATTTTATGTATTTTTGTTGAAATAACTATGGTTCCTCATAGTTTTATTGTTTTGTTTTTCTAATCAGTTATGTACATTAGGGTTTTATGTTGCATTTAATGTTAATTTTATGTGTGTTACCATGATGGTGCTTAATGTTTGTGTGAATGACATTGTGCAGCTTCTTTAAATAAGTATTACTTTATACAAGTATTCACTTGTGATGAGCTGTGATTGCTCATTTAACTCTCATTACTGCTGTGATGATTGTTGGTTGTCAGTGTATTACAATGGTCTAAAACAGATATCAATACGTCAATAAGGTGGTAAATCCACATTTTATCAGAAAATAAAATACGGTTTATTACTGTAATTTTTAAGTTAAGTCTGTAAAACCATTAACGTTCCTACCGTATTTTTAACGGTAAAGTTCTGGCAACCACAGCTGTCTGGTTTTTTACCGTAAAATTCACGGTTTATTTTTTACAGTGTACAATTGTGCTGTCACAGTCATCATCTGCGCCAGTCTGTCTTCGTCTTCACTACACTTCCCAGAATCCTTCTTGTCTCCACACCTGAACTCACTCCCTCAATCGCCCACCTGTTCATCATCCTCATCATCCGTGTCACCTGTCCTCACCTCATTATTGTTCGTTTATATCTGTATTTAGTTTCCTTCTGCCCAGTTGGTTATTGATTGTCATTTGTTAATGTGTATGTTACAGCATGTCTGAGTGTTACCTGCCTGTCTGTACCTACCTGAAGCTATATTTAGTAGAATTTATATTCAAATTATTGCCTGTTCACCTTGTCTTCTTCCAAGACCCCACCATGACATATACATTATGATCATATTTTATGTACTGAATTTAACGCTTGTGAATATTTGCATTCTTGCACTCTCTAGAGTCTCAACTGTCTTCTAAAAATCAGCATCATTAGAAATGTTCTGAACATCATAGAAAGTCAGAGGAGAAAATCACCCTCCCGCAAGTTGTACGGGATTGGATACACGTTTGTGACGGCTGTTCTAAACCACATTTTTAGAGTCTTTGGTTCACTGCAGATTTAAGGAGAAAATACTCAGCAATGCTGTTGATTGATGAATTTGAACATATTTTGTCTTAACCCTCTGGTTATCTTTGGGGTCTATTTGACCCGCAAATGACTTTTGGTAAATTTTTAAAAATTGTTGTCTTTGTCCAAATGGTAGGAAAACTTCTACGCCTCTTAACACTGTCTAGATCTACCAAAAAGAAAATATATATTGGAATGATATCTGTTTATATGTTGGCATGAAAAGAATGCTGACGCTTGTTATCTTCGGGGGTCCCTGTGAGACCCCGCATAGTGAATATACAAAATTCATCATCAAAATCAGAAACAACAAAGAAACAATGCAGATCACATTGACAGAAATAAAGTGGACACACTTCCAACAATGCAAAAAAAAAAAACAAAAAAAAAAATCCACAATCAATGCTCAAGTTTGATTTAATTAATGGTTTAATTGTGATTTTATAATATTTAGATATGACTCCAACAGGAAAAACTTGTGAAAAGATATGTAGTTTGGTTAAATCACATAACTAATAGCTTTATGGTGGAGGTCTATGGCCATCTAGTAGTTAAAGTGAGGTTTATTTTTTATTTTAAAACTGCATTTTTTCCAATGGGCAAAATTTTTTACATTAAATCATTTAAAATGATCCATGTTATCCCCATAAATGAAAGTTAGAAATCTGAATCTTTTATAAAGTAAAGTTGACATAAAATGCTGTTTTTTGTAAAAAACAAAAAAGCCTATTTAAATAAATTTTTATTTATTTATTCATAGAAATATCAAAAATCCACCAAAAACTGCACAAATGTTAAGTAAAAACATTAATAAACAGACTAAAATTACTTTGATCCATTTGATATATATATATATAATATATATATATATATATATATATATATATATATATATATATATATATATATGCATATTTAATTCTGTTACAAAATTAAATGTTATTGTCTGGGTCCCTGTGGAGACCCCAAAGACAATGAGTGTAGACACAAATGAAGATAATCAGAGGGTTAAAGCACGGTTAAAAACACCACACAGACGTTTAAACAACAATAAAACCTTGATTTTTCACCACAGGGGTTCTTTAAATTCTCTCAGCATAATCAAATGTACCTTGATGATCTGTAAATCTGTGAGCTGCCGAACTGAATAGTCTGGTAAATACGGTCCAGCACTGATGCTCAGTTGACCCAGGCTGCCTCCATGGATCGTAGTATCCGAATGATTGAGACCGCTGCTCTGCGATGGTGACCTGTGGACTGCATCACAGAGATTCACTTGATTATTCCTTAAATTATTGCCACAGATAGACACTCCTTTCCTCAGCATATTCGAACGTCTAAAATTACACAGTCTAGAACTTATACTGTATGTGTATTGTACATTTTTGTACACTTAGCTGAGGTGGAATTATTCAAAGTAATAGTTTGATTTATTGAAGCTATTATAGACAATATTTTAGATGCATATTTCAAAGGTAATATTAGTTTTTAGCGGTTTTTTGATGAAGAAAAACATACCAAACTGTTGTTTTACAATGAATTAAACACTTTTGAGTGAAATACATTTTCATATTAATAAGCTATTTTTAATTTGTTTATGCATAAAACAATTAAAACAATCTGCTTAAGATAAAATACACTCCTAGTAAAGATACATTCTCTTCTAGTTTGAACACAAAAAAGCTGCTGCCTTCAATTTTTTAACAATAAACTCGGATGTTGCATTAAACTGATAAAAATGAGTTGTATAGCTGAGTTAAAGCAATGTAAACTTATTGATCATATCATTTTTTACAGTGTAAACAGTACTGCTGGTTTCCAGGATTTTTAGATCATTTAACTTAAATTTGAAGTGTGCACTTGGACTTGAAAAAATGGAAAAACTTTTTAGTGTTGACAGATTGTGAGCCAAAAACAAAAAACCTTGTCCTCCACAACACAAAGGATTTCTTTGGCTTCATTTTAGATGCCCATTTATATGTCATATCTCATTAGCAAAGAATGAGGTCCTGGCGCACGGAGTGTGTTGGAATGTGTTTGTGTGGCTTTGTGTGTCTACATCACTGAGAGAGATGCAGAGATAAACCTCACCAGAGAGACAGACTTTGACACAGACACTTAGTTTAACTTAGATTTAACGCACATTTGTTCTGAATTAATCTCTTCGACAACGGCTAAAGGCTCCATCCTTGGAGTTATTTTTGCATTTTTTGTGACGCTAAGCTTATGAGATTTTCACCCTTATATAATAACGTGCCAATTTTTGCCTGAGTGGGCAGACGAGAGTTTCTCTCCCGCTGTAATTACCCGTCTTTACTCTCCAAAGATTTACATAGCCACTGTTTAGATATTCTGCTTTAATTATCTCTGGAGAGTGTTGCTAGAGGGGTCACGTATGCTCTGCGCTGAACGCATATCACAGTTTTTAATTGCTCATTAATATTTTTAACGCATTAATCTTCTTCAAGATATTCTGAAATCTCAAGTTGATTTATCAAATGAGACTCAGCTCCATTGATGAATTCTGATAGTATTACAATGCTCCTATGCTTTTTCAGATATAACCTTTCATGTCGTGTGTGAGATAGTGTTTTATGAATGTAGAAGGGCTGCAAAGTTTAAAAGATCAAATTGCATGATAAATGTCTCCCACGAGAATAATCGATTCTGAACCGCCTGAAGTGAGTCAGTCCAGCATTACTTCCTGCTCAAAAATCAAACAAATTTGCATAATACCAGCCTAAGTTCCTCATTGGCTGTCAACGAACAATGACGCCATCATTACCGTTTGTATCACTGTGGCTGTGTCCGAATCTCCCACTACTCACTATATAGTGGACTACATAGTGAGCTCGCCATTTTGTAGTGCTGTCCGAATGTATAGTTATGATTATTATACCCTATATAGTCCACTCGATGTACCCCAGAATGCATTTTGAAAAGTAGTGTACAACCGAATGGTCACTAACCCAAGCCCTACATACTATCATGCATTGCGCTGATCGTAAAAGTGGCGACAGAACAACAAGGGAGCAGCGCAGACAATACAAATTTGTTATACAAATGTAAGTTATGTTCTGTCTCGTTTAACTTATGATATGTAGTAGTTTTACAATTTTGTCAGACATGTATAAATTGTTTGCGTTTAAATAGTGCGACATCAATGACGTAATCAACGACGCCGAGAGACGATCGA
>JAQIUQ010004969.1:0-14708 GCA_030378365.1 Hybognathus amarus | reverse complement strand
CCTGCATGTAACGTTAGGTGTACGTTCTGTGGATATCTGGCAATCTGCTTTATTGGGGGTTTTTACCCGCTCGCGCTGCTTGAGTGTGCTTTTAATAATGCTTTTTGTATATTTTGTTACTCATAGGCCTACGGTTTAATGTTTTCACTAAAAGAAAACTTTAATTACTATTGTAAGCTTGTTGTGTATTGCCTAATTGTAAGCTTGTCCAGAAATAGTGACAAAGCGTCAAAAAAAACCCTTAAAAATAACGTCTTTTCGTTAAACATAATTTAAATAACGATATTGGAATATTCGATTTTTATAAGTTCGATATTCGAATGCAATATTTTAGAAAATGCCATCCCCTCATACCAACCCCGCAAGACCTTCGTTCATCTTCGGGAACACAAATTAAGATATTTTTGTAATTAAATTTGAGAGCTGGATCACTACCACATAGGCTGCCTAAGGGACTGGCTCTTGAGCGGCCCAGAAAGTCAATGAAGAAAATGTTTAAATATTCCATGTGCCTACAGTGGCTCAACTATAAGTTTATCAAGCGACGAGAATACTTTCTGTGCGAAAATACGAACAAAAACGACTTTATTCGACTATTCCTTTTCTTCCTTGTTGGCCTGAGAACGAGAACTTCAGAGATTTCCACGACGCATGCGCGAGAACTGAACTGAAGTAGCTTGAAGGAGATCGCAATTCTTGCGCATGCGTCGTGGAAATCTATCCAAGTCTCGTTTCAGGCCAACAAGGAAGAAAAGGAATAGTCGAATAAAGTCGTTATTTTTGTTTGTTTTTCGCACAAAAAGTATTCTCGTCACTTAAAGAAAATATAAAACTTAATTTGTGTTCCGAAGATGTCACGAAGGTCTTGCGGGTTGGTACAGCATGCGGGTGAGTAATTAATGACTTAATTTTCATTTTTGGGTGAACTAACCCTTTAATCCAGACAAAGGTAAACTGCGCTCCACCTAGCTGCTAGCTTAGTAACAGTTATAGTGCTAACAACCATTCACACATGTAACATACTTTTAACTATGTGTTTCAAAGGTGTAGTTAGTATCGTTAGCTGTTTTAGCAAAACTTAAGTTAGTAAGCAAAACGATGCTTAAAGCAAGAGGGAAACAACAGGACAACAGAGACTGACAGGTCCGATTAAAGGGCTAATGTTAATGTTATGAGAATATTAAAATACAGGATATTTTACAGGAAAACAGCAGGAAAAGAGCTCAAGTGCGTGAGAAACCCGGAAAAAAAAAACGTGATGGTTGACAGCTAACATTACTAACAATCTGTCTGGATTACTGTGTTCCCACTGTTTGCCGACTCTTTGTTGGAAATTTCAGATGGATCCAAACCGTTAAAAGTGCCGGTTTAGTCCACATACCAGTCACTGGCTTCCCTATTTAACATATTCCGGTAAATTCCACAACCTTTTAGGGATTTTAACATCTTTTTCTTTACTTTCTCCCATCTCTGCTGATTCTCCTTGTTCAACTTGCTGTATGTTTACACAGAGCTGCCAACTTTTAAGTTTAGCTTGGCGTGAGATTTCTCCGGGGGCGGGCGGGAGAGCATAGCCTATTATTTGCACTAAAGCCTCCTTTAGTGCCTGTCTTTAAAACAAAAACACGCCCATCACGAGACATCTACAGTGGCGCATAGATCGTAAAGCGTGTTTGGTCATGAAAGAGTTGATGTGTTAGGACCCGAGTTCGAATCTGCCTTTTGCCGAACATATGAGAACGTATAAACTAACATGAAGGTCTCTAAAATTATATTTTGCCAATGAACTAAAAAACGAAACCTTCATAAATGGTTTTTGCCTTCATAAAACAGCACAAGACTTTAAGAAAAGGCATTCTGTTTGTGCTGGGTGTTTTAGAGAAATGTGTGCACTTAACTCACGCAAACACGGAGCAGTTTTTCCTGTGAGTGAGACTGGAAAACCCGTAGTGGATGTAATCGGAGTGATAACAGAACGCTTAGAGTGCAGAGAGGAATTGGCTTTGACTCCAGTCCTGGTTTTGCGTCTGCGCCGTTAGGAGCTCAGCATCTGTCTCGTATGCACGATCGCTCTAGACTAGATTAGAGGATATTTTAACTAATTTGCGGAAAAACTAGTCGATCACGAGTGGCTCAACTGGTGGATTTATAGATAAACTAATCTTTTAGGTATTTTGCAGACTAGCTTAACACTTTAGCGTGAGAAATCGGGGGTGTGGCGTGAGAGCGTGAGAATTAGCTCAATTGCGTGAGTTCTCACGCTCAGATGCGTGAGAGTTGGCAACCCTGGTTTACATGCACGAAGCTGCCAACATGGCCGCCCGCCAGTAATGGCGATTCACAACGCCCAAGCCCTATTCTGAGTTGAGTCACATATATTGAAACAGGAAGTTTCAAATTGTTTGCTGATGATGATGTACGGCTACTTTAGTGTTATTCGATTGGTGGCATGTGGTATTTATAATTCAAACTGAGATATTTTCATTATAGAAAGCATTCATTGGACAATTCATTTTGATCCAAGAGAAAGACTGTCCATTTTGAGTGCATATATTGTCTAGTTTTGACAGTTTTTTTATGAATGCACAACTTCGGACAACCTGGAGCTTACAAACAATTGTGATTTCATTAGGATTTTAAGTAAAACTGCATTGAATTTTGGCTGCGAATGGTGGAACAACGATTGTGAAGTTTGTATCAGCACTACATGCACAGTACATTTAAATATTTACAGTAGCTTTTGATATAAAAGCAAACATTGATGTGATCTTGTTTAACAGTAATTTGATTACCCTGCATTTGATCCAATGTACACTTTAAGACAGATTCAATTTATTAGTGGAAACTGAACTTTGTGTCTGTTTTGACACTATAAGTGATTTCTAGCTTAAGAATTGTAGTTAAAATTTGTCACACAAAGTCTGATTAGTTTTACTGCAAAGAGGATTAGAGTTCGAGCCTCGGCCATCTGTCTTGTTTTGCGCTTGGAAGCTGTGAGAAACGTCTTAACTCTTTTATCATCATCAACGTGCATTATCTGCATCCTCGGTTTCCACAAAGGTTAAAGTGTTATGGTTTTTCCAATATTAATATGTAATATAGCTGTTTGTGAGCGCCTACATTGCCTCACCCTCAAACACTGTTGTTGTAGCTGAGACTGGAAGAGTTTGGTTCCAGTGTTAGTGTTGCAAATCCAATTTGCATGCACTTCAAAAGGGTGAGGACTCGATGCTGGAATTGATACGGAAAAACCAACATCATCTTTCCTGTTTATATCACTGTGTGTCAAAGATACAGGTTGCTGAGGAAGAATCCAGAGCTGAAATTTAATTCAGATGTGGTAATAGGCATTTTGTATCCCTCATGTGTTGTAAGCAGTAGACCAATCACAACAGACTAGGCTGAACATCTGGCCAATCAGAGCATAGTAAGCTCGTAAGAAAGGAGGGGTTTGAGAGAGTGAATCTTCAACGAACCCTTCGGACTCTTTGAGATATTAGGTGATGTGCAATGCATATTATGAGACCTTGGATGCATGTTGTAGGAGACTTCCTAAAATAAAATTAAGAACCTTTAAAATGGCACAATATGGGTAATTTAAGATGAATGACATTGATGGTTATGATTAAATTTGACTATTTTCAAACTATATAAAACAACTTTTAGTGTTCCTCAAACAGTGGCTTTACATTGTGGTTGTGCAATCGCAGCCAAGAGCAAAAATATATTTCAGTGTGAAATTGTTTTAAAGGAGTCATAACCTAGTATTACCTTGGCATACCCACGCTCTATAATAGAGAGCCTAAGTCCCGCCCCTCCGCTTCGGTTCATGGGACCTTATTTCGGAAAAATAATGCATGGTAGTCAATGGCGAGAGATAACTTATCTTTTTATTCCGTCTGAACTGTGTCCTGGATTACACATATGATGTTTGTCAATTTAAACGATAATTATTAAAGCCAAGAAAGTCGCAAGTTAAACAGAAGAGTAATTTTTAGTTTTATGTGAACAACGCTCAATGAACTACATCTCCCGGAAGGCGAACAACGAGCAAGATCAGCTGCTGTGTGTGTGTGCAGTCTGGAACAACACACTCATGACAGTAACGTAACGATTATAACGGAAGACTATAGAAACAATGACATAGCCTCAGTAAAGTTCGCTTCATTCATTGAGAGAAAATGTGCGCCTTTGGGGTTTGTAGTCTTTGTAATTACGTATTTTCACAGTCTTATATCTCAACAGTTTTACATCAAACTGTGACTTTCTTGACTTTAAAATGTATCTTTTAAATTGACAAACATCATATGTGTAATTCAGGATAAATTTAAACGAAATCAAAATATTTGTTATCTCTCGCCATTGACTACCATACAATATTTTTCCAAAATAAGGTCCCATGGTGGTCGACCGAAAGGGGAGGGACTAGGCTCTCTATAGTCTTTCAGGTCCTTCTAAAAAAGAAAAGTGGAAAAAAAATAAACACAGAGCTCCTCTGACCGTTATTTCTGAATGCATTATTGCCTCACGAGATCTGATGCGATATTTTGGCTGTCGTGGATGGTCATTTTAATAATGCAAATGAGGGGCGCGTTGATTGGTGGCAGAAGGAGGGGGCTTGACACTGCGCGTAACTTCAGCATATCATTCCAAAAAGACATCATGATTGTGGCGCAAGTTGTGAATGAACCAGACCTGGCCGCGAGCCTACGGAATTCACTCTGAACCAGAGCTGGAAACGGAAGATAGAGTCAGTGGAAGGATATCTACATCAATATGTCTCTGAATGGTAAAGACAATCATTTTGACCGAGAAATACATTAACATCAGTAACAAGCTAAAACGTTTGTTGCTATTTTCTCCCACATAAGTTTACCTTTTATTCAATGTAGATTACATTAACGGTGATGCAAGTTAGTCTACTTTTTTATCAGCTTACAGTGGTTATAGAGATCAGACGTTTGCGATCATGTGTTGTTTTTGCCTTGTTTCACGTTCACGCACTTCTTATAACTGTGTTTACTCGGCTCTTACGGTGATTTTCTGAAGTAAAACCGACGCTTCATCTTTTGTTTGATGTACAATAAACTTTATTAAACTCATCAGTATATGTTTGATCATCATTCGGACCTGGTCCGAAAACAGCAGACTTGTAGGTAAATAATGGATACATACAAGCAGATGACAAATACGTTATAATAACCGTAATTAAACTACTAAACTATACCTGTTCCATCTCTATACAGCACTCTGACTCTGTAGGCATTATTGTCCGAACTCGAAATGAACGTTGTAAATGATTCCTGTGTAAAATGTTTCAGCGCAGACGAGCCAGTTGATAGGGTTGTTGGAACAGCGTCAGCTAAAAATGATTTTCATCCACTGGTCCCTGGTAGTTTGGTCCGTTTTTGGTAGAGAAAACACATTTGAATGTTGATTCTGGCAGTCAACCACAGAGCAACTCACGTGTGCACTACATTTCTGCATCTTTCTTGACTGAATACATAGTTCCCACATGATGTCACAACATACGGGCATTTGCCGACCCGGCGCCATTGCTGAGGGCAAAACATTAGAAGAAGCAATACGAGTTGAACTAAGTGAAATGAGTTTCGTGCTATAAAGTGAAAATGGTCATCTCCTGCTTGGTCAATGGATGATAAAATCGTGCCGGAGGTTCAATTAAATTGGATTTTACACTATACCCGTCATTAGACTCCATGGATGTGAGAAGACTAAGCTTTTGTCCGAACAATGACGGAGATTATGGCTGGCGAGGATAAACAGGAAAGAAACTCACTCAAAACACGTAAGAATTTGTTTGACAAAAGCACAATGTTGTGTTTTATTGCGAGTGTAAACAAGATATAAGTTAACACATTGCAGTTTGAATAATGTCCTGTATGAACAAAATGACGAGATATTAAAAACATACAAAAAACATTGTTTCCACTGTTTGATCTCATATCCCAGCATTTGCAATCTCAGATTATGTCCCTAAAGAACCCGCATATAATGTAGTTCCGCATTACATTAAGTAAATTGCACGCGAGTTATTTATTTTTATATTCATGCACCGAACCATGACGCCCGCAAGTACATGCATATTACAGAAAGCACCGGTGACTGTTTTAAGGGGAACATAGGAACTAAGTTGTGCAGGCTATGGCTTTTTAATAGACAGATTAGCATCATGCTACTCGCGCTATGATAAGTTACTTTTCCATTGATTACACTTTGAGCAAACGTCACCAAACCAATCCCCACGTCAATCTGATCGTACCCTCCAGTGATTTTCAGGCTTCGGAAATGCTCACACGTGTAAAAACTCCTCACCAATACCAGATAATCAGAAGCTGCATAATCTTCCTTCGTTACTGCATACAGATCCACACCATTTATGAAATGAATTTTTCGCATTGTACCTCTCTCTGTCTTGTTTTAATAGTCTCTTCATAATCTATTTCACTTTGTCTTTTCATGATTTGCATAACAATATAAACAGAAACAAATATTTGTTTGTAAAACGACATTCTCTAGATAAACCTTTGTAAACACCTATGGTAAACACAGCGGTTTTGCCCTCAAATATGGCATCTCTGAGGAGGTCACGTGACATTAATTCGCCTGTGGGAACTACGTATGAGGGGGAGGATACAGCAGCGAGCTTCCTGCAGCATATGACTGCAGTGTCCATATATGGTATATCCTGCCCCGATCTTGACGTCAAGTCGAGGGAGAAATTAAAATCTCGTATTTGAGTGCGCGTGCACGCGGGCTGGTTTCACGAACCCTGTGGTAAACAAACGCTTCACTTTTGAATATCGGCTTCCCGGCCAATGTTTAATCTTTAGGCAATCATAACATACATTGATTCTCATGGAAAAAGAAAATGACAGGTTATGACTCCTTTAATATTTATTTTGCTGCCTGGAGAACATGGGACTCAATAAAGGAAAAGCGAATGCACTTAGGACTATGCGGTTTCTCTCATTGAGGGCGGTGGTGCTGTCTGGCCGTCTGTGTTGGTGAAGTGGGTAGGATCAGGGCCGTGGTTCAGTCAGAGAGGAAGGGCGATGCTGTTGGAACGTGTCTCAGGGATTGTCATTCTCTCCCCCAGAAGCTCGACTGTCTGCATCGGGGTGTTTGCGGAGAGATGTACCATCCCGTGTAGCTGTCAGGGCGTTTTAGATAATGGTTCCGAGTGATCTGGAAAGAATGACAGAAACTATTGAGACAATTTTCAATACATATATCTGATAATACTAGGTTTCTATCATATATAGAGTATTTATATAAGCATTTTTTATTATTATTAAAAAGTATTGGGGTTTTTTTGGAGCAAAGAGAACACTGGAAATAAAAGTTTGATGCAAGTCCTTGGTTCATTACTCAACAGAGAAAGCTGGGTATGGGCAGAGAATGTCTAATTGAAGAGAATTGGCACTGGCTGGTTACTTCCGGGTTTCTGGACTGGCTGCAGTAACACGTCTCTGTCCATGCCAGGGGCGCTCGCGGTCGAGTGCAGAATGAATGGGAGTCTATGGGGTTTCACCCCAGAAGTGCCTCTTTCTCAGGATGTTATTTTTTGTCAAGTAATTTGAAAGTTGCATTCAAAAGGGAGGGCTAAGACAATACACTCAGCTGAAAATTGCATTTTTAAGTTTCACTCTATCTGTTACTAAAAATCCGTTCAAAAATGTGATGACGTCACACAATAGCAGAATGCTAGCGTGTTTCCGGTCAAACAACGGCCTAACTACTGTAAGAAATGAAAAGGACAAGTACTTGTTCAGTTCGGACTTTTGGCCTATAATCTATACTGAACTTGCGGATAAGACAATAAAATCTATGTTAATTTAACGACAAGCAGGTGAAAGAGACACATTTAGCCTTTTAGCTCCATAGACTCCCATTCATTCTGCTCTCGCCCGTGATCACCTCCAGTGGAATTCTAATAGAACTGCAACCAAGATGATACACAATGGGGCTAATAGGAAAGTGCCAAGGCTCTCCGTTCAGACGGGCTCTGGTCTGGGTCATATTGTGTCTCAAATAAAATTATATTTTGAATAATTTTTATTCATCCTAAATTCTTATTATTGTAATTTCCTCGAATAACCAATACAGTAAAAAACGTAATATTGTGAAATATTACAAATAAAAAAATGACAAATCTGAATGTTCAGCATCATTACTCCAGTCTTCAGTGTCAGCTGCTTAATATTTTTTGTTGAAAATGTTTTATTTTTCAGTATTGTTCGATGAATAGAAAGTCCAAAGAGCAGCATTTATTTGAAATTGGAAATATTTTGTAACACTATAAATGTATTTAGTCACTTTGTATCAATTTAATGCTTCCTTGCTGAATAAAAGTATTAATTCATAACGTCATTATATTGTTTAAATGGAAAGTACACTGTAAAAAATATCCGTGATTTTAACAGTAAAAAACGGTAAAAATGCTACAGTGCAAAACTGTTAATTGGTAAACAGAAAGTTTCCGTACTATACACGGTAAATAACTGTGATATAATTTTACAGTAAAATATCGTTAAATTTACAGTTTTTGAAAGTGAAAAAGAACAAATCGTTGTATAATTTACAGTGAAAAAACGTAAATTGACATTCCCACAATTCCTTGTGTGACACTTCACATTTTATGTATTTTTGTTGAAATAACTATGGTTCCTCATAGTTTTATTGTTTTTTTTTTCTAATCAGTTATGCACATTAGGGTTTTATGTTGCATTTAATGTTGTTAAAGTAATGTTTATTGCATTTTTTACATTTTATGTGTGTTACCATGATGGTGCTTAATGTTTGTGTGAATGACACTGTGTAGCTTCTTTAAATAAGTAATGCTTTAAAGTATTCACTTGTGATGAGCTGTGATTGCTCATTTAACTCTCATTACTGTTGTGATGATTGTTAGTTGTAAGTGCATTACAATGGTCTGAAAACAGATATGAATCACATCAATAAGGTGCGTAAATCACAGTTTTATCAGTTAAAATAAAATACGTGTTTATTATGTAATTTTTAAGTTCAAGTCTGTATTGTTGATGCCAGAGGTCAGAGGAGAATGGCCAGACTGGTTTGAGCTGATAGAAGGGCAACAGTGACTCAAATGACCACCCGTTACAACCAAGGTGGGCAGAAGAGCATCTCTGAACGCACAGTACGATCGAACTTTGAGGCAGATGGGCTACAGCAGCAGAAGACCACACCGGGTGCCACTCCTTTCAGCTAAGAACAGGAAACTGAGGCTACAATTTGCACAAGCTCATTGAAATTGGACAATAGAAGATTGGAAAAACGTTGCCTGGTCTGATGAGTCTCGATTTCTGCTGCGACATTCGGATGGTAGGGTCAGAATTTGGTGTCTACAACATGAAAGCATGGATCCATCCTGCCTTGTATCAGACGGTTCAGGCTGGTGGTGGTGGTGTCATGGTGTGGGAATATTTTCTTGGCACTCTTTGGGCCCCTTGGTACCAATTGAGCATCGTTGCAACGCCACAGCCTACCTGAGTATTGTTGCTGACCATGTCCATCCCTTTATGACCACAATGTACCCAACTTCTGATGGCTACTTTCAGCAGGATAATGCGCCATGTCATAAAGCTGGAATCATCTCAGACTGGTTTCTTGAACATGACAATGAGTTCACTGTACTCAAATGGCCTCCACAGTCACCAGATCTCAATCCAATAGAGCATCTTTGGGATGTGGTGAGAACGGGAAGATTCGCATCATGGATGTGCAGCCAGACAAATCTGCGGCAACTGTGTGATGCCATCATGTCAATATGGACCAAACTCCCTGAGGAATGCTTCCAGCACCTTGTTGAATCTATGCCACGAAGAATTGAGGCAGTTCTGAAGGCAAAAGAGGGTCCAACCTGTTACTAGCATGGGGCGGCAGTGGCTCAGGCGGCAGTGGCTCAGTGGTTCATGTAGGTTGACTACAAACCGGAAGGTTGATGGCTTCGAATCCCCGGTTCCACCTGACCCAAGTGTTACGAGGTGTCCATGGCAAGAGCACCCAACCCCGGCTGCTCCCGACGAGCTGGATGGCGCCGTTGTATGGCTGACACCGCCGTCTGGTGTATGAATGTGTGTGTGAATGGGTGAATGTGAGGCTATGTAAAGCGCTTTGGTGGCCATTAGGTCTATGAAAGCGCTATATAAATGCAGTCCATTTACCATTTTACCAAAGACAATGCAGTGTAAACACAAATGAAGATAATCAGAGGGTTAAAGCACGGTTAAAAACACCACACAGACGTTTAAACAACAATAAAACCTTGATTTTTCACCACAGGGGTTTTTTAAATTCTCTCAGCATAATCAAATGTACCTTGATGATCTGTAAATCTGTGAGCTGCCCGAACTGAATAGTCTGGTAGATACGGTCCAGCACTGATGCTTAGTTGAACCTGGCTGCCTCCATGGATCGTAGTATCCGAAATGATTGAGACCGCTGCTCCGCGATGGTGACCTGTGGACTGCATCACAGAGATTCACTTGATAATTCCTTAAATTATTGCCACAGATAGACACTCCTTTCCTCAGCATATCGACGTCTAAAATTACACAGTCTGGAGCTTATACTGTATGTGTATTGTACATTTTTGTACACTTAGCTGAGGTGGAATTATTCAAAGTAATAGTTTGATTTATTGAAGCTATTATCAGACAATATTTTAGATGCATATTTCAAAGGTAATATTAGTTTTTAGCGGTTTTTTGATGAAGAAAACATACCAAACTGTTGTTTTACAATGAATTAAACACTTTTGAGTGAAATACATTTTCATATTAATAAGCTATTTCTAATTTGTTTATGCATAAAACAATTAAAACAATCTGCTTAAGATAAAATACACTCCTAGTAAAGATACATTCTTTGCTAGTTTGAACACAAAAAAGCTGCTGCCTTCAATTTTTTAACAATTAACTTGGATGTTGCATTAAACTGATAAAAATGAGTTGTATAGCTGAGTTAAAGCACATGTAAAGCTTATTGATCATATCATTTTTTACAGTGTAAACAGTACTGCTGGTTTCCAGGATTTTTTAGATCATTTAACTTAAATTTGAAGTGTGCACTTGGACTTGAAAAAATGGAAAAACTTTTTAGTGTTGACAGATTGTGAGCCAAAAACAAAAAACCTTGTCCTCCACCACACAAAGGATTTCTTTGGCTTCATTTTAGATGCCCATTTATATGTCATATCTCATTAGCAAAGAATGAGGTCCTGGACGCACGGAGTGTGTTGGAATGTGTTTGTGTGGCTTTGTGTGTCTACATCACTGAGAGAGATGCAGAGATAAACCTCACCAGAGAGACAGACTTTGACACAGACACTTAGTTTAACTTAGATTTAACGCACATTTGTTCTGAATTAATCTCTTCGACAAGGGCTAAAGGCTCCATCCTTGGAGTTATTTTTGCATTTTTTGTGACGCTAAGCTTATGAGATTTTCACCCTTATATAATAACGTGCCAATTTTTGCCTGAGTGGGCAGACGAGAGTTTCTCTCCCGCTGTAATTACCCGTCTTTACTCTCCAAAGATTTACATAGCCACTGTTTAGATATTCTGCTTTAATTATCTCTGGAGAGTGTTGCTAGAGGGGTCACGTATGCTGCCGCTGAACGCATATCACAGTTTTTAATTGCTCATTAATATTTTTAACGCATTAATCTTCTTCAAGATATTCTGAAAACTCAAGTTGATTTATCAAATGAGACTCAGCTCCATTGATGAATTCTGATAGTATTACAATGCTCCTATGCTTTTTCAGATATAACCTTTCATGTCGTGTGTGAGATAGTGTTTTGTGAATGTAGAAGGGCTGCAAAGTTTAAAAGATCAAATTGCATGATAAATGTCTCCCACAAGAAATAATTGATTCTGAAACCGCCTGAAGTGAGTCAGTCCAGCATTACTTCCTGCTCAAAAATCAAACAAATTTGCATAATACCAGCCTAAGTTCCTCATTGGCTGTCAACGAACAATGACGCCATCATTACCGTTTGTATCACTGTGGCTGTGTCCGAAATCTCCCACTACTCACTATATAGTGGACTACATAGTGAGCTCGCATTTTGTAGTGCTGTCCGAATGTATAGTTATGATTATTATACCCTATATAGTCCACTCGATGTACCCCAGAATGCATTTTGAAAAGTAGTGTACAACCGATGGTCACTAACCCAAGCCCTACATACTATCATGCATTGCGTTGATCGTAAAAGTGGCGAACAGACGACAAGGGAGCAGCGCGACAATACAAATTTGTTATACAAATGTAAGTTATGTTCTGTCTCGTTTAACTTATGATATGTAGTAGTTTTACAATTTTGTCAGACATGTATAAATTGTTTGCGTTTAAATAGTGCGACATGAATGACGTAATCAACGACGCGCCGAGAGACGATCGAGTAGTGTTCCGAAAGTAGTGTTTCTATTATGCTGGTGAGCTCACCTATATAATGCTCTACTCCCCTACTGAGTAATAATTAATCAAATTAATTCCTTAAAAAGTTAGATCATTGATCGACATCAATGGCGACATTAAATGGCACGTAATTAATCAACGCCGAAAAATGCGAATCAGTGTTCTCGAAAGTAGTGTTTCTATTATGCTGGTGAGCTCACTATATAATGCTCTACTCCCCTATTGAGTAATAATTAATCAAATTAATTCCTTAAAAGTTAACCATTTGCGACATCAATGGGCAATGGCGACATCAATGACGTAATCACGACGCCAAACGATCGAGTCAGTGTCCGAAAGTAGTGTTTCTATTATGCTGGTGAGCTCACTATATAATGCTCTACTCCCCTATTGAGTAATAATTAATCAAATTAATTCCTTAAAAGTTAACCATTTGCGACATCAATGACGACATTAATGGCGACATCAATGACGTAATGACGACGCACGAGAAACGATCGAGTAGTGTCCGAAAGTAGTGTTTCTATTGTGCTGGTGAGACTCACTATATAATGCTCTACTCCCTATTGAGTAATAATTAATCAAATTAATTCCTTAAAAGTTAACCATTTGCGACATCAATGACGACATTAATGGCGACATCAATGACGTAATCAACGACGCCGAGAAATGATCGAGTAGTGTCCGAAAGTAGTGTTTCTATTATGCTGGTGAGCTCACTATATAATGCTCTACTCCCCTATTGAGTAATAATTAATCAAATTAATTCCTTAAAAGTTAACCATTTGCGACATCAATGACGACATCAATGGCGACATCAATGACGTAATCGACGACGCCGAGAAATGATCGGGTAGTGTCCGAAAGTAGTGTTTCTATTATGCTGGTGAGCTCACTATATAATGCTCTACTCCCCTATTGAGTAATAATTAATCAAAATTAATTCCTTAAAAGTTAACCATTTGCGACATCAACGACGACATTAATGGCGACATCAATGACCGTAATCAAATTCAACGTCGAGAAATGATCGAGTAGTGTCCGAAAGTAGTGTTTCTATTATGCTGGTGAGCTCACTATATAATGCTCTTACTCCCTATTGAGTAATAATTAATCAAATTAATTCCTTAAAAGTTAACCATTTCGCGACATCAATGATGCAATGCGACATCAATGACGCATTAATCATAATCGACGCCGAGAAATGATCGAGTAGTGTCCGAAAGTAGTGTTTCTATTATGCTGGTGAGCTCACTCTGTGATGCTCTACGTCCCCTATTGAGTGATAATTAATCAAATTAATTTCCTCAAAGCTAACCAGTTTGCGACATCAGACGACGACATCGATGGCGAACATCATCAATGGCCCCCAATTGATCGACGCACGAAAAATGGTACGAGTCAGTGTCCGAAAGTAGTGTTTCTATTATGCTGGTGAGCTCACTATATAATGCTCTACTCCCTATGTCCAGTAATAATTAATAAGGAATCAAAGATATAATTCCTTAAAAGCATGCGCCATGTGCTGACGTCAGACGACGACATGGGCAATAGCGACTCAGTGGAGAAGCAGCAATCCATCAGACGAGCGCCGAGAGGAGATGATCGGATCATGTCCGGAAGTTGGTGTTTACTATTATGCTGGTGAGCTCACTCTGTGATGCTCTCTCTCCCTATTGAGTGATAATTAATCAAATTAATTCCTCAAAAGTTAACCAGTTTGCGACATCAGATGACGACATCGATGGCGAACGCATCAATGACGTAATGACGACGCCGAGAAATGATCGGGTAGTGTCCCGAAAGTAGTGTTTCTATTATGCTGGTGAGCAACTCACTATATAATGCTCTACTCTCCTTATTCCATAAGGTAATAATTAATCAAATTAATTCCTTAAAAGTTAACCATTTGCGACATCAACGACGACATCAATAGGTGACATCAATGACGATCCATCAACGACGCCGAAAAATGATCGGAGTCAGTGTCCGAAGTAGTGTTTACTCATTATGCTGGTGAGCTCACTATATAATGCTCACTCTCCCTGATTGAGTAATACCAAATCAAATTAATTCCTTAAAAGTTAACCATTTGCGACATCAGATGACAGAGAACATCAATGACGACATCAGATGAGACGTAATCACAGACGACGCCCGAGAAATGATCGGGTGAGTGTCCCGAAAGTAGTGTTTCTATTATGTACTGGTGAGCTCACTATATAATGCTCTACTCCCT
>JAQIUQ010004968.1:0-86418 GCA_030378365.1 Hybognathus amarus | reverse complement strand
AACATTACTTGGTTCAGTTACGTATCTGCTTGCTCTTCAGATACAGTATTTTCATGTGTAGCATTATCTGGTATTGGTGAGGAGTTTTTACACATTGTGAGGATCACTGGAGGCAGTAGGCGATCAGATTGACGTGGGGTTGGTTCGGTGATGTTTGCTCAAGTGCAATCAATGGAAAAGTAACTTATAATAGCGAAGAGGCATGATGCTAATCAAAAGCCATAGTCTGCACAACTTAATTCATGTTCCCCTTAAAACAGCTCACTGGTGCTTTCTGTGAATATAGCATGTACTTGCGGGCGTCATGGTTTGGTGCATGAATATAAAAATAAATAACTTGCGTGCAATTTAATAATACGTAATGCGTCGAACTACATTATACGTGGTATAGGGACATAATCTGAGATCGCAATGCTGACAAATGTGAGATCAAACAGTGGAAACAAGGTTGTTTGTGTTTTTAATACCTAGTTCATTTTGTTCATACAGGACATTTTTCAAACTGCAATGTGTTAACTTGTACATGTTTACACTCGCATTAAAACACAACATTGTGCTTTTGTCAAACAAATTCTTGCAGTGTTTTGAGTCAGTTTCTTCCTTTATCCTCGCCAGCCATAATCTCCGTCGTTGTTCGGACAAAAGCTTAGTCTTCTCACATCCATGGAGTCTATAATGACGGGTGTAGTGTAAAATCCGGTTTATCTGAACCTCCGGCACGATTTTATCATCCATTGACCCAGCAGGGATGAACATTTTCACTATATAGCACGAAACTCATTTCACTTCATTCAACTCGTATTGTTTCTTCTAATGTTTTCCCAGCAGCAAATGGCGCAGGCTCAGGCAAATGCCCGTATGTTAGTAACGTCATGTGGGAACTATGTATAGCCTACATGTGATCATCACAAAGCTGCTAAATGTGTCTGTATATGAAAACATTTTCACATTTTTGTTTAACTCTCAGTTTGTCACTGCTTTGTTTGTCTTTTCATGTTTTTTTTTTTTTTAATTTTTGTATTTAGTTTATTCAATGTAGGAAATAGTATTTCACATGACTTTGTATTCAACTTTATCGACACTGTCATTTCCGGATGGTATAATTCGTCATTAAAAATAAACAAGCTCCACCTTTTAAACTTATCCTCAACGTGCGATGCAGCGCTAAATACAAGCAGTTGCATCAATATGAATAATTCATTGATGCAACTGTTATTGGCTGCAAATTACAAGACGAAAATCACCAAATCATGAGATTTCATTTTATTTCAATTTTTATTAATTTCACGTCAAGTGAGATCGAAACAGGAGAAAAAAGTACATGACACCATGTGACTGAACACAAGAAACTGAATGTCTGGTTTCCATTTTTCATTGCCGCTCTATGGTCTGAAAATTGAATGGTGAAGAGCTCTCGGACATTAACTGGACGTGCACCCATTATTACGTCAGACATAATACAAACGCAAAACACTAAAAGCCAAGTAGGCCTATAATTAAAACACATGGCTCTACGCCTTATATTTTTTGAAGGAAGGCACTCTGTAGATGCATTTTACACAGCACTTACAATTACATAAATAATCGTATTGATACTAATGTATCAAATTTGGAATACAGAAATATAAAATATTGAAGTAATAGTAATTAACTACATGTACTTACAATATAATTTAAGTAAGGAGTTAGTTGCATGTATCTATGCATGATTGACTATAGAAACTACATGTAAAATTAAGTGTTACCAAAATGTACACATTTTTATTTAAACATTTCTACTGGACTCCTGCATTACTGTACCTTCGTATTAAATGAACAGAAAAAGCAAAAGTTTAATGTTGTGGTGTTTCTTCAGTTCACCCTGTATCATCTGCTGAAGCTGTTCCAGTCAGACTCCAGCGCGATGCCAAAGAAGACAGCCGTGTACCGAAGTTCTACACGAGATGGTGTGAATTTGATCAGAACAGCACAACAACATGACATTATAGTAATAATACAATCATAAAGCCTAAAACCTGTGTTTTTGCAGATCTCTAAGAACCCGACAGCCATGATGCAGCAACTCTGAACACCACCAGACAGCTGACGTTCGGTGCTTGACAAACACAGAGACGCGAGATGTGAGTGTAACTTCACTTACCTTTGCTCAGCTCCTATTGAACAGCTCAGTGGATGGGGCTGTAATTCTAGAACCCTGGACATCTACTGTACATTGAAATATGATCCCGCAGTTCTAATCATGTGAACTAAACGTTTCACAAGTGTTCATGTTGCCAGTTGCAGAGACTGGAAATCCGAAACTACGGAAGAAGGCGGCAAAGAAGAAGGAGCTCACGACCTGGAGATCGTAGAGCTGAAGGAGCGACTGAAAGCCTCCAGAGAAAACATCGACTTCCTGAAGGAGAGCCCCGCAGACTGGGGAGGACGACCAGATGAAAGATCACTGAGGATGATACATGCTGTGCTGTACGGATTTGCTTCTGTCTTTTGTGGGACTTGATCAAATTTAGGTTTCTGGTTGTAGGCAGTTTGACAGTATATTTAGTAGTGAACTTCTTGTCCACCTCAATGTCTCGCAAATACATGAGCCTTTTGACTTTTTTATGAATAAAACTTTTTACAGAGTCGGGCTTACCATCCAGTTTTGAGCATGATGTAACAATACATTAATTTGTATGCACATTGTTTCAAGCAAGCCCTTCCATAGACATCAACCTCAAAGCCCAAAATGAACTGGTGACTGGCAAGAAAAAAAAAAAAAAAACTCCATGGCTTGGTGTTAAAAGCAAATTGTCTGCATCTGCTTCTCTGCCTGCTGTGGGAGGTGAAGAATTAACAAAAGAAGTATCTCTGAATTCACAGTACTCATAAAAGAGTAGGCAAAAGAGGTACCCAAATAACCTACTAGTTCTGCAGAGACTATCAAGTGCGCATGGTGATGGACACTTCTATCCCATGAGTCAGGGAGAAAGTATGAGATGTTGATGTTTAAAAGAAAAAAAACTGCAGTTTTAAGTGCTTAAAAAGCATATAAATACTGGCACAGTGGATAAGACACATGCCTTTGGTATGGAGACCCGGGTTAGAATCCACTGTGAGACACCAATGTGTCCCTGATCAAGACACTTAACCCATAGTTGCTCCAGAGGTGTGCGACCTCTGACATATATAGCAATTGTAAGCAGTGTGCTGCAGTCATCCTTAAAAAGAACTAGCTAGAAGTTCAGTTCAGCACAGATGATAATGAACTAGTTCATGTTCAGTTTTTTTTTTTTTAAAGGAACTGAGGGCCATGTGACTTGGTATGGCTGTTTATTAGTACTTCTAAAACACATATTAATGCCTTATTCTGCATGACCATATTCTATATCCATAATGCTACCCAATACCTAATTCCTTCTCTAATCTAAAGTATGGCCCATTTTAATGCCAGCAAAGTATGGCTTTCATTTAAAATTGTACAATTATATTATTATTAGTGCTGTTGTTAAAACTGTATACATTGTCATTTGTTTCTGATTTGAGATAACTTTTTTGGAAAATATACTCACTAAATGAATCTTTTAGTTCAGTCATGCGGTCATTTGTATGGTTAAATCAAAATCCACATTGCAAAATTAGTTTGTATCGCTCTTTTTGGCACATCACACTTAAAAACAGCTTCATCATTTGCACTGAAGTGTTCAGTAGAGTTAAGTGTACATTTCCTTTGTTTAGGTGTAACTTGTGCGCACATGACTTCTCCACTGTCCTTTTGATATGAGCGCTGAAGAATGCATTCCCATGTAATTAATGTAATTGCATCCCATGTAATGGGATTCTGTGAGGGGCTTGCGTGCAATTAGAATTGATTACATGGTGAGGAATGCGAACAGTATGGACATGTGGCGTATGATTCTAAAAGTAATCTGGCCTTTTTTAATTCATTTTAAGAAATAAATCATTTTTAATATATGCCACATAGTTTGGCTTTAATCATAGAGGGGTCCAAGCGTCTTTATATTCAAAATATAATTTCAATCATAAAAATTCAAAACGGATCTCTCTGTATAGCGTTTACACACTTCTGGAATAGGATGCAAAAAAAATGCAGTTTACTTCTCTTGTTCTCTCTTTTTGAATACAATGTAGCCTATTGTATAAGAGCCCATATATATATGTTTTATTGGTATTAAAGTGCTTTGATCTTTTTCTTTTTTTTGGGAATTTGGTTGTACATGTCCTGATAGTTGCTGTAGGTAATCACGTGTCATAAATGGAAATAAGCTGGCTCAGAAATGAGCCGTAGCGCTCTGGTGCAGTTCAGCTTGTTATGGGAGTCTTATGTCTGTGATCAGATAGCTACCCTGACAAAATCCAGACCCCTTTCTGTTTCCATTACATTTGGGAGAGGGGGGATCCGGCACTTTAGTTCTACTCATTGGGTTCAGTGTTTTCTGAACTTGCTGCAAAAGTTCAGACTGTCGTCTCAAAAAGAGTTCAAAGGCAGCATTTTTTTTAAAAGTACATCTGTGCATTCATACAGTACTCATAGTTGTTGCGCTATCTAAGAATTTTTATTAAAGAGTATATTGGTGCCTGTTGCATATACTGCACATGAAAGCAGTGTACACTCTAAAAAATGCTGGGTTGTTTCAACCCAAATTTGGGTCAAATATAGACAAACCCAAATGTTGGGATAAAAATGCAATTAAAAATTTACAGTTGAAAATGAAAGTTGAAGTTTAGATGACGTTTTACCCAACATTTGGGTTTGTCCATATTTTACCCAAATTTGGGTTCAAACAACCCAGCATTGTTTAGAGTGTATGTGGTGCATATTGCCCATATTAACAAACTCCAGTATTCACACAGTGCTGTGTAGAAGAGGTGCACAGGGTAGGTGTGAAATGATTTTTTATGCTGATGAAGTGCACTAGTCACTAACTTTCATAGATTGCATTAACCCTCTGAGGTCTAGGATGTTTTTGGGGCCCTTGAGATGCCCCTAAATTTGTGCTTTTTTCAGTTGCTTATAAACATATTAATGACACTGGTGAAGTTACACTCTATTTAGCAGAAACAGGGCTACCATACTATGTGAGCAACATGTATGTACATGTTTGTATTTTTAAGAGAATATTGTGCATGGTTATTGAAAAAAATAAAAATGAAAGTTTCTGAAATAGGGCCACAAAACGCATACTAAATATGCGTCCACAAGACTTTTGACTAATGGGTGTTGTGGCCTAGAGTTTTTTCTTCACAATGATCTGAAAATCATCCTGTCTAATCATTCACATAAAACTGTGAATTGGGTTATATTGTGAAAAACATTTTTGGTTAGCAAAGGCAAAATGCGAATGGGCGTGAACACGCCAGCCCTCATCATGTATAATTAGGTGATTCTCACCTGAGAGAGACAAAGACATGCATAATAATAAGCCTTTCATTCGGGTGTCACACAAGAAAAAATTTAAAGGACAACATACACATATATATTAGGGCTGTGTATCACCAACAATGTCACAATACGATTCGCATCACAATACTAAAGCCACGATACGATACATATCACAATACGGATCAATTTGGAATTTAATTAAGCTGAGTTTAGTAACAGTGCTACAACAGTTGTGATAACTGAAAAAAAATATTTTTTGTCATAAAAAATTTTGTTAAATAAAAATGCTGAGAATGGCTCTTCCTTCTGCTGTTAAAGTCTGCCTCAATATCTGAAATGACAATTATAGTGACAATGAAGCATGTCTACACTGCTCAATGACAAAACAAAACTTAAAACATTCTATACAAGCAAAAACGGTAACTTAAATTTAACTTTCTCAACACCTAGTATTTTGCAATTTGGTCTTAAGTGTTCAAATGTGCACCAAACAAAGTCATTTCTTCTATGTTGAAATCATTTTAAATGATTTCATTTTCAGATTTTTATGCAGAAACAACAATTGATTGACCAGCCCATTCTCAGCCTTTAGCGTCACATAGAACGCTTTATGACAAAACGGCGCTATACAACGCACATGGTACCCTTTATCGTTTATATAACACGCGAACTCAAGGCGTCATAAATCCTTAAGCGTAATATGAGACTACCCTACCCTACCCCCCACCTAATCCTACCCATCACAGCGCATCTTATATTAACGATAACGGATGCCATGTGCGTACAATAGCGCCGTTTTGTCATAGAGCGACAGCAGAATATCTCAAAACGCTAATGCTTATAACCATAATAACCAACTGTGTTTAGAGAATACTTACCAAGCCCGACATTTGACTATGATTAGTCTATGATATGCGCGCATCGAAAACCAAGTCTCGGAGAGCACGCAAGTACTGAACAGTTTAAAGTCGTTTGAATGTTTAAATTGGTAAGACTTAAAGACGTGCAAATGGTAAACTTCACTCACGATGCAATGCTGGTCCGATTAAGCAAGTGAATATTCCCTCATGTCCCGACTCCTAAACGCGAGCGTGTAGTTTCACCGGCTGCTGCAGCGCTGGATGCTTGCATTGAGCAGCCGTTTGAGAGACGAGAGAGCAGACGCAGCACCATTGAACTTGCGCTGTTCCTGAAATTGCGTCTCACGTTTTCAAATTACTGATTTGATTTTATAATACAAAATAAATGCTTAAGTGAATCAATGTTTGCAATGTATGTAAATAATAATAATTATGCACAATACCCGCAACAAAATTCGAGCCCTTAATTGGCTTCATTCAAAAGCACAAAAGGAGTTCGTGGAGATATATCGTTGTATCGATATTTTGATACTCCACAGCCCTAATATATATATATATATATATATATATATATATATATTAGAGCTGTCAGTTAAACGCGTTATTAACGGCGTTAACGCAAACCCATTTTAACGGCGTTAATTTTTTTATCGCGCGATTAACAATCTTTTTGTCCTAGCAAACTTTGTAGTTGTTTCACATACTTTTGCAACAGGACGCGGCATGCGTTCTGATCCATTTCAGCGTCTCGCGCTCGTCATCCACTCAAAGCCGGCTCGCAAGCCCAAACGAGTGTGTGCGGTGTGCCTGTTGTTTTGTTTCCGGTCTAGCTAGATCCGCTTGCGCTTTGGTCGAAGAAGCAACGGAACGTCCTCGCGCGGGGCAAGCAATTGCAATGAATGGGTTTCAGAGCGCAGCGCGAGGACGTTTTGTGCCGCACACACTCGTTTCAGCTTGCGAGCCGGCCAAATAGTAACGTTATGTTTTGAGTGGATGACAAGCGCAAGACGCCGAAATGGATGCCAATGAGATTCTGAATGTAAAGTTTACTTTTAAAAAGTTGCCAAATTGTCCCATTGACAAGACCAAAGCGATCTGTATGTTTTGTCATTATGAACTGAGCTATCATCATCGCAGCACGTCCAGCCTGAAACACCACTTGATGATGGCCAAGCAAACACACACACAAACACAGATGATGCGAATTCTCCGCCCCCTCGCCAATATCAGGACCTCGTCAGTATTTCTTTCACCCTTTTATTGATGGACAGTGTTGCATTGTGTGAGAGATTATTTAGGCTATATATGTTAGAGTGAAATTGAACACTATTCCAATGTTATTTTCAATAATAATAATAAAAAAAACACTAAACAAACACTAAACAAGCCAATCCACTTTTCCATGTTGATAAGAGCATTAAAATGAGAAAAAAATGTAACAAAAAGAAATCAAAAGACATTAAGAATAGATAAAAATGTGTGATTAATCACGAGTTAACTATGACATTAATGCGATTAATCGCGATTAAATATTTTAATCGTTTGACAGCACTAATATATATATATATATATATATACTTCTGGATGATTCACAACTAATATCAGACCAAAGTGCATGATAAATGGAGTTATTGCCTGCTGAAGAAAGAATTGATTCTTAACTACCTGAAATGAGTTGTAAAAAATTCCAGTCTGACTTCCCGTTGGCCGTTACACACCTAAGTAACAATGTAAAAAAGTTGCATAATGCCTGCCTATGGACTCATTGCCTGCCCACAAACAACTTCTACAACTTCTGCCCATGTCTACTTTGACCTGTAGATATAGCTGAGACTGCAGAGTTTGGTTTGTGCTGTCGACAGAAGCAGAAGCAAATTTTGAACTTCTGAAGGATGAGAACTCAGGCTCTAATTGATACGGTAATACAGACGCCATCATTACTGTTCGTATCACTGTGTATCAAGTGCTGAGGAAGCTTTATTCAGATAATGTTTCCAAAATGGGCTAGGCTGAACATTTGACCAATCAGAGCATAGTAAGCTCGCAGAAAGGAGGGGTTTAGAGAGACTGAATCTTCAAACAAACCATTTTCAGACTCTTTGAGAAATTAGGTGATGTGCAATGTATATTAGGAAAAAATTCAAGTGTTTTTGTCCTTGGATGGATGTAAACCTATTGTAGGAGCCCTCCAAAACAAAATTATGAACCTTTATTATAGCAAAATAGGGACACTTTGCACATGCATGCTCATTCAAAATTAGCATACTTGTCCTCCATTTAATTACAACAACTGTGTGAAATAAGGTGTACAGGTTAACATATTGTGCATTTTAAGATCTAATTCTATTTCAAAACCTGTCTATCAGATGTGGTCTTGTGTTTGGTGTGAGTTGCATTTGGGTTGAGTAAAAAAAAAAAAACATTTACTGATGAGCTGATAACCTGTGAGACAAACTTCAACATTGTCCAAAGTCAACAACATTATTTTCCAGTCCTTCCAAGGAGGCTTTCCTTTGGCTTTTAGATATTTATCATTGTTTCATCTCCACCACTGATAAGGAGAAAAACAGAGAGGATGACAGAGCCAGAGAAAGTGAGGGATGAAGAAAGAGCAAAAGAGCTGATGTCTCTGGAAATACTTGAGTTCTGTGTTGTTCTTCGTCCGCCGAGAGCTCTAGGGAGTGTCTGACTCAGGACGCTGCTTACACACTAATTACCTTATTACTGTAGCTGAGCAATGTGGAACTGATCAAACTAGCAGCTTTTAGGAAAACTAGCTGTTCTATCAATGAGATTTACCTCTTACAGAAAAAAAAATCCAAACTACTGCATAGCAGTAACTGTGTGAGAACTTTAACATGATCTATTGTTCTGTCGATTGATCTATCCTTCTAACGGTCGGTCTATCTATCTTTCGATCATTCTATCTATCTATCAATCTATCGATCATTCTATCTAATGTTCTGTCGTTCTATTGCTGTTTGTCTATTTATCTATGTATAATTCTAACTGCATGACACATTATGTTGTGCCTATATTCAGAGCAATGAAATTCTTGCCCGTGTGAAATTTCTTAAAAATATTATAAAAATTTCCCAAAGTAGATTCAGCATGGTTCCTATGCTGTTTCTCTACCTGATCGAAAGTGCAGCGGAGAAGGGAAATTGTGGGTTACCTGAGGAACAAAATCACATCTGGATCTGTTTCCTCCTCTGCCCTAACAGCAGTCCTGCATGTTTTCCATCCACCTGTCTTTGATGATACTGCGTCGTTTTAATAACCTTGCGGTTCTAAAGGCTACACAACAAGCAGAACTCCCACAATACTCCATAGACATGGCAAGGTGGTCCAAGTAATACTTTGTTTGTCTATAGGGGAGAGTGGGGCACAACCGCTTTTTGGTTTTGGCTCAATTAATTAAAAAATAATTAGGTTAGATTAATACTTTTTTACACAAGCAACATACACATCTCTGCTACAAATTACCACTTAGAGGTTTTTTTCTAGGACTCTGTCACTGAAAGTGACAGAAGTGCAAATGTTACAACTTACCCCATATGCAGGGTTAATTGTAACAGATAGAGGGGTTAGTTATAACACTTGTGTGTAACAAACATAATTCAGTACTATTTTATTTGTATAGTTTGATATTGTTTGTGCATCTGTATAGACAGATATCCATACATCCATCCCTCATCCAATCAATGTGAATCAATATCATGGATAGAGACATAGAAAAGGGCAGCATAGTTTTGCAATAAATAATAATAAATAAAATTATAAATATTGTAATTGCAATTAAATTAGATTTGTGTGTGGCAGCTGCATGTACAATTATTATTATTAATAATAATAACAGTAATAATAATACAAATGAGCTTAAAATAAAAATTTAAAGGGTTTATTGCATTAATAACAGGCCATATTTTTAATAAATAAACAAGTTATCATTCATAGTACACTACATTTTAAAAATGTTAAATTCCAACATTGTTTGTGAAAGTCTAACAAAGTTAAATCTATACTCAAACCTGAAAAGTTGTGTGGCTCCGTTTTCATTTGATTCTCATTGTACACTTGGCGGCTTAGTTGTAACATTCTGTTAGAACTAACCCCGCTGTGTATTACATATTTTAAGCCTAGCTAAAAGTCGCTAGGAATTGCTGACATGTTTTCAAAACGGTGCTATGTTTGAGCCAACAAGACAGTGATTAAGGCAATATAAAGTTAGATTTGGAAACGTATACACCCAACTCAGAAACCGGAAAAAAAAACCTATGATGAAAAAAATTACTTTCCTGGTGTCAGAACACTGTTTGTCCAGTATCTTCATGAAATATAATGACAACTTTCCGCGAAATTCGCAGGAGACCGTCTTCTGGCAGCAAGAGAAAAATAGCGGAAAGACAACCTGCTTGATCCTGACGAACTATGTAAACTGTCCGTGTTACATTTAACCCCGCGTTAGGTTGTGCCCCGCGCTCCCCTACTCTAAAAAAATAGTGCTAAATAGCACTAAAAGTGGTTCATTGGCTTGTAATCATAAGGGAACCACTTTAGCACTTATCTTTGTCATATGGTGCAATGTAGAACCATTAGAGGTGCCATAGAGCACGTTAAACACCCCAGAGAACCACTGAAGAACCAACCTGGACGTAGTTCACTGTTTCACTACCATAGTACGATGCATCGTTGGAAAAATCAACTAGCTTGTCACGACTGTTTCCCGAAACCTACTGTCGCAAAGTATCGTTCAACCACGCTGGTTTCGCACGTGGTGGAGTAATAACTACTTTAATGAAACTGTTTGAGATCCAATTAACGCTAGATTTGTTTTATATAAATTACAGACATGTCATCTGAGGACTATTTCTAATTGTTCTTAGGTATTTTGCTTTATTACCAGACTCAATATTTGGCTCGTTCTTACATAGTAGAGCGCGTTCGCACATGCGCACTTTTCAAACACGTTACTTCAAATATTTTGACAAACTAAAAGACGTAAATTACATTTGTATGTATTCTAAATAAAAGACACTGGTTGTACTGAATGTCAGCTTGCTCATTTTGCTCAAGATTTATTACGTCCAAATGTCATGCAATATAGAAACGATGCCTCTAACCACAGGTCGAGAGCTGTCG
This sequence comes from Hybognathus amarus, assembly GCA_030378365.1. Taxonomy (NCBI): domain Eukaryota; kingdom Metazoa; phylum Chordata; class Actinopteri; order Cypriniformes; family Leuciscidae; genus Hybognathus; species Hybognathus amarus. The sequence continues at coordinate 75,033 of JAQIUQ010004968.1, read as the reverse complement.
TTCAAACCACACAACTTTGCGATGCTGTTTGCGAATGTTCGTTGGAACGATGGTTTCGGGAAACACCGAATCGTTGAACTATGCTGATAACGACGGAACTTGCGACCATAGTTGGCTAACGATGCTTTCAGGAAACGCACCCTGGGCTTAACAGGTTCTTTAAATGATACTGGTGCTATATAGCACCATGACCACCGCAAAGAACCCCTGAAGAACCTTTTTTTTAGAGTGTGTATAAATGCTTAGCACTGTATAAAGGCATTTTAATTCTAGTAAACAAGTCCACATAACTGCATTTGTTTGATGTCTGAAAGCCTGCTAAGCAAGAGTGATAAAATGTCTGTCATTGGTGTTTCACTGCATGTTTGAATTAAACATAATCTTGATCTCATTACGGTAATATTTTAACGGGTCTGTAATTGGAACACTTCCCTGCTGCTTTAAAGTGCTGATTTAAAAGAGCGTTTTTTATAGTTTGGTACCCAGGGAAGCTGTGCGTTGGATCTTTTTACGAGACTTGTACGTCCGCCCATGTGATTAGAATATTTACGTATAGGCTATTTGGGAAACGACACTTTGCCGTTAGTGGTGATGTTTCAAATTGTGATGAAAGCTATAAAGATAACTACGCAATTAAGCTGAAGTTCAGCAGTCACGCCAGTGTGCATTTCTTGCATTCCCATCCATGCCGGCTGATTTTCTGCCTGTTGGTTGCGTTCTTGTGATTCTGTTTTGCTTCATCTACCCAAAAATGCTGATGAGAGGAACATTGCTTCTGCCAATGTTGCAGTCAAAGAATTTTATAAATATAGTCTCTGAACATATGTAATGGCAACAGGGTGTTTTTAATGCCAAGACTACCTTATGATGTTAGCTAGTTATACCTATGCCCAGAAGAATCTGCAGACCTTCTTTGCGTTTTCTGTGCTGCATTTTGGTGGGAAATCTGTTGAAAGGTGTACTGGACTTTTATTGGTAACTGAATGTATAATCAATATATTTAATAAAAAGACAGAAAGTGTGTGGGAACTTTGCGAATGATGGAACTTTGGAATTTTTCTAAAGTCTTTTTTAAAGAAAATAGTTGATCCAACATTGAAATCAACTAAAGACATGGATACCAACATGAAATAATAGACTGATACTTAGCACAAAATCTCTCATCACTGACATGATGGGCTCCCTGTGCGTCTCTCTTGTTTCATCTGCTTCTTTTTAAACGCAGGAAATGAGGTCAAAGGGCACTGAAATATTTGTGCTTATTTTTGCTGCTCTTGACAGATAGAATTTCCAAACTATAGCCAACGGCTGAACTTTAGCAAAATCAGAATTATCATGTCTGTCTTTCTGGCAGATTGAACGTTTTAATACTTTATATGATGTATTTCTGTTTTTTTATCCTTTAACCTGAGTTTTGCAACTTGACATGACATTTTATTAGACTTTTTAATTTCGTCATACATAATTTTAGAATAATGACACTGACAGAGCCTGTCAACATCACATCTGACAACAGATACTGAAACATTACAATGCCTTTATCCTCAGACACTCTTTACTTAAATTATGTCTAACAGAAGAGTCAACAGCTTTCATGTATGTCTTTCAAAATGAAAGTCTTTATGGCTGTCAAACGATTAATCGCGATTAATCGCATTCAAAATAAAAGTTTATGTTTACATAATATATGTGGGTGCACTGTGTATAATTATTTTATATATATAAATACACACACATGCTTGTATATATAATTAAGAAATAATTTAATATATATAGATTTATATATAATTTATTTTAAATATAAATATTTTATATATAAATAATATTTTTTTCTTAAATATACATGCATGTGTGTGTATTTATGTATATATATATATATATATATATATATATATATATATATATTAGGGGTGTAACGGTTCACAAAATTCACGGTTCGGTTTCAATACGAATACACTTGTGTCACGGTTCGGTACGTTTCAAATAGCCTACAGCAAAAAGAAAGAAATGGCAGCGAAATTTCCTTGATTTAAATTTTTTATTATATTTTTATTAAAACTAACATCATAATGTATGATATATATATATATTTTTTTTACTTTGAGCAATGATGGAGCTATAGCCTACTTGAATTTTCATAGGAGCTTATAAAACAAAACAGCTCCTTGGACAAAATTAAATATTGTAGTAGTTATAAACAAAGGTTTATTTTCAGTTTAGATTAACATTTGAGGGCAGCAATTGTATTCATAATGTCAAAATACAACAGACGTGATGTTACACATTATAGCCTACTATTCCTGCCAAACTTACAGATAGTAGTGTTATACAGTAAATCCATGGTGATGTTGCTGATCTGTGGACACTGGATAGTTCATTCATGGCACAATGTTTGTTCCTGGTTTCCACGTCAGCGCTGTTAGATCTGTTAATAACGGAGAAATGTGAATGTTTCTCACTAGATCTCGCAGCGATGTTATTACTTCAGTGGCGAATTCAAATGTTTTCTGTATTTGGCTGTGTAGTAACAGAGCTGATGATGAAGATCGGCTCGCGCTGCATTGGTCCAAACTGATAAACGGTCCGACATCCAAACAAACAACCACACAATAACGAGTAGCTCAGTTTCGTTCCGTTTACATTATATTTGCCATTTGATGTTGGGCAATGTTGTGGTCATGCCAACGTCTCTTATGAACGCGCTTGACACGCGCGACGCGCCTACATTTGAATAACGAAATGTTAGTCGGCAGGAAAAATGAACCGAATCGAACCATTCGGTTTAAAATGCGTACACGAAAACTCGAACCGAAAGCCTCGTAACCGAACGGTTCAATACGAATAACGCTCTACGTTACACCCCTAATATATATATATATATATATATATATATATATATATATATATATATACGTCGCTGCCCGATGAACTTACGTATGTCCAAAACGGTTACTTTTCAGGAAGTGAAAAAAACATGTAATTTCAAAAGCAGCTGAACGTAGCGTTGTCATGCTTGGCACAACATCTTTAAATGTAACCATATTCTTGCCAGTGTCATGATATAATCCACATTTGACCCAAAATCAAGTTTAAATGGACATACGTGCATATTGTATAGTAACGGTGGTCGATACGCGTTCTTCCGATCATTAATTAGAATGACCAAATCACGTTTCATATTGACAGATGAATAGGCTACGCTCAGTTTATTAAATACGCTCAGTTTATTAAATGTCTCTTGCAAACTATGAAGAGACAATGAATCAATACACTGACATGGCGATGCTAGACTGATACTTTATTTACACAATCCTACCATAATTTTGTCGGAAATGAGCTGCATTTTATTACAGATATGAGCTGTATTTTATCATCAGCTAATTTCAAAATCAAAGACATACATCAATAAGAGAATGTGGCAACAGCCTGCCCTGTAAGATCACTTCGTTTCTTTACTTGAAGATGATTGTGTGACACTGTGTGATTGACAGCTTTGACAGCAAATGGAAATACGTGGAAATCAGATGACATGATTTCACAACTTTTCATTGGTCATTTAGATACTGTGAAGCATGCTGTATACGGAAATGAACCTGGACATTCTATCCGTAAAAAAATCTCAAAATTGTCAAAATGGACATACACGGCTTTCATCGGACAGCGACGAATATATATATTAATACACACACATGCACACTCCTCAACACACTCAAAACGGTATTGATACCTAACGGGTGAGAAAACACTGCAATAGTCTAACTACAATGTAAAATGGTTATGATAAGAAAAAGTAACAAGTATCAATGTTACAGCTTTGTTTGGCTTTTTCCCAGCCAGGTCTTTAGACAAACTCTACAACTTTGCCGACTGCGCAGGACTTCACCTGATCTTTGGGCTGAATGCCTTGCACAGAAACCCTGACAACTCGTGGAACGCTTCCAGTGCTCTGAGCCTGCTCAAAATACAGCGCCGGCAAAAAATACAACATCTCCTGGGAGCTCGGCAATGGTGAGTCCTCTCTGCTGTGACAATATTAATGCTTTTACTAAAGAAAAAGACAGCATCCATCTAGCAGTGATTATTGTGGGAGTGTGTAACTCAAAGGTTGCAGGTTTGAACCTTGCAAGGTGCAATTCTTGAACAAGACATACACTTAAAGGAATAGATCAATTCAAAATGAAAACTCCCAAGGTGTTCCAAACCTTCCTTCTGCTGAACACAAAGGAACATATTTTGAAGAATGATAGTTGATGAGCCACGTTGACTTCCATAGTAGGAAAAAAAATACTATGCAAGTCAATGGGGACAGTTTGGTTACAGGACATTCTTCAAATTATCTTCCTTTGTGTTCAGCAGGAGAGAAATTCATACAGGTTTAAATCAATTTAAGGGTGAGTAAATGATGACAGATTTGTTTAATTTAAAGCAAACAATTCCTTTAAAGTCCCCCTGTGGTGAAAATCAACTTTTTAATGTTGTTTATGTGTTTGGGTTGTGTTTTTAATATGCTTCAAGGCAAACCATGTGCAAATTCATCATTTAACATCATTGCTGAGTATTTTCTCCTTGAAATTTCAGCCTCACAAATGTGGTTTAGAACCGCCCCGATAATGGTTAACATGAACAGTGTCAGCTGTGAAATTTGTAGAAAATTATAAAAAGGGTGTGTATTTGTACATTGCTGTCACAGTAATTGACCAATCATGATAAGCATTTTGCTTAGATAACTATATTCTGGAAACATTAAACATGCTAGGATTAATAAGAACAATGTGAAAAAAAATATTGTTGGTTTAACTTAAAAAATAAAGTAACCTGGTTGCCTTAAAGTTCATTGAGTTCATTGAAATGGAAAAATTGAGTTAATACAATGAAGGAGATTGATTTAATCATCAGAAATTCTAAATATTGGGCCCTATTTTAACGATCTGACACGCAAGTGTCAAAGCGCAAGTAACTTTGTGGTTCGGATCCCGGAGCTGTTGCTATTTTCCCGGCGGGATAAATGCCTCTTGCGCCTGGCGCAAATCTAAAAGGGGTTGGTCTGAAGTAGCTTCATTATTCATAGGTGTGGTTTGGGTGTAACGGAAATAAACCAATAAGAGTGTCATATCACATTCCCTTTAAGAGCGTGATGAACGAGGTGTGCTTGTTCCGTGGCGCAATACTATTATAACGGCGCATTTAGCGGCGCGCTTCAATCGGTTCACAGCCGAGGAGATCGATGTTCTCGTCAGGGCCGTGAAAAGAAAGAGAAGTGACATTGGGGATGGGACAAACCCACCCAAATTAGCTTCGGTTAAACATGCATATAATAATTTGGGTAAATATGTAAGCTTTATGCCTATTTTTCCCATCGTCATGAAAACAACAATGATTTCCCTCATGTTTATATATTTTTCCTTATAATAATGTATCATTTGCAAAAAGTAAAATGCATCTGTGTTGATATGAGAATCATCTACAGTGTATGCGCGTTGTTCACACTCTGTATTATGGCCAAGCATGCACGCTTAAAATAGCATCTGAATATACGCGCAAACGCGCCACTGACTTTAGACCAGGTTTTTTCTGGTCATTGGCGCAATTGTTTTCTGGAAGTGTAAAATAGCACCAGGGAATGTTTGCGCCGACACACGCCTCCTTTTTGCGCCGACCCGCCCAGGAAGCGCAAGTTCATTTCCTCAGTTTACCGACGTGCGTCTGTGGAGGAAAAAAGCCTGCTTTGTGCGAGTGCAAAATAGGAATGATAAATGCGTCAGTGAATAAAGTCATTTGCGCCGGGTGCAAGATAGAGCCCATAATGTTATCTGAACTACATAAATTATTTAAGTTGATTTGACAAAAGAAAAAATGTTGTTTTTACAAATCATGAACATATTTTTTAAAGTGAAGAATTAAATCTGAATTTAATTTACTAAAACCAGCTAATAAAAACAAGTTTGTTAGACTTTATTCGTCCTTGCCCTTGGTCTCTTCTGTCCTTAGTCTCTCTTGAAGTTATAGCTCAAAAACGCGATACTCCATAAAAAAAAAATACTCCATTTTCCACTGTCTTCTCATTGACCCACATCCACTTGAGACACTTGAAGTGCTTGATGTACAACAGCTTAAAGGCAGGAAAAGTGTCAGCTGAATAAACTGGGAATATTTTATAGAAGCAGTCTTTACTGATACAATATTGTGGACTCTGAACAATTCAAGAAGCTCTGGTCATTATTCTATAATTCATTTAAAACTAATCCCATTCCAAAAGGGTTTATGTCAGGAGACAAATCACAAAGCTGAATCCAAAAAGGACACCTGGTGACTTTCTAATCTGCTTTGAACACTCATTCATCTTTTGTCCTGTTCCAGACATGCTGCAAATTGCCCTATTCATTATGCCCTTGTATCAAATGCCTCTCTATAAACATCAAAACATACACCTTACAAATAATTATGATCATATGATAATAATGGGTTCCTATCATAAAATGATATACAGTGTGTATAGATATACAGTGTATATACACTACGCGTTTAAAAGTTTAGGGTCGGTAAGATTTTTTTATGTTTTTAAAAGAAGTATCTTCTGCTCACCAAGGCTGCAATTTTTTGATAAAAATACACAAAAAACAAAGTAATATTGTGAAATATTATGACAATTTAAAATGACTTTTTTATGTTAATATATATTAAAATGTAATTTATTCCTCGGAAAAAAGCTGAATTTTCAGCATCATTATTCCAGTCTTCAGTGTCACATGATCCTTCACAAATCACTCTAATATGATGATTTTATGCTCCAAAAACATGTATGATTATTATCCATGTTGAAAACAGTTTTTTACATTTTTATTTCAGGATTCTTTGATGAATAGAAAGTTCAAAAGAACAGCATTTATTTAATTAGAATCTTTTCTAACATTATAAATGTCTTTACTGTAACTTTTGATCAATGTAACTCATCCTTGATGAATAGAAGTATTGATTTCTTATTTATTTCCCCCAAAAATAAATACAAATTCTTACTGACCCCAAACTTTTTAAAGGGTAGTGTTTAATGTAACAAAAACTTTCCATTTCAGATAAAAGCTGTTCTTTTGAACTTTCTATTCATCAAAGAATCCTGAAATAAAAATGTAAAAAACTGTTTTCAACATGGATAATAATCATACATGTTTTTGGAGCATAAAATCATCATATTAGAGTGATTTGTGAAGGATCATGTGACACTGAAGACTGGAGTAATGATGCTGAAAATTCAGCTTTTTTCAGAGGAATAAATTACATTTTAATATATATTAAAATAAAAAAGTCAATTTTAAATTGTCATAATATTTCACAATATTACTGTGTTTTTTGTGTATTTTTTATCAAAAAATTGCAGCCTCGGTGAGCAAAAGAGACTTCTTTTAAAAACATAAAAAATCTTACCGACCCTAAACTTTTTGACCAGTAGTGTATATATATATATATATATATATATATATATAGCTGTTCTTGACAGCATGTGCAGCTTGTAGTCACAGGATTTTCCATACACTCTAAAAATTCTGGGTTGTTTTCAACCCAAATTTGGGTCAAATATGGACAAACCCAAATGTTGGGTTAAAAATGTAATTAAAACATTTTCAGTTGAAAGTGAAAGTTGAAGTTGGGTTAAAATGAATTAACCCAACATTTGGGTTTGTCCATATTTGACCCAAATTTGGGTTGAAACAACCCAGCAGTTTTTTAAATGTACTAAACATTAACCTATAAAAATACCAGAGGCTGTTTAAAGAATGTACATAAACCTTATATTGTCTTAATCGTTTGTTTAGTGGCTACATTTTTAAGGTATAAAATGGTTACTAGCTGCCGGCATGTAACCATTTGCTCTGAGATTGTCATAGAAGACCGGAGAGAGCAGAGCGCTCAAAGAGAGCAATCTGTCTGCTCATACTGAATGTAAAATTCATACACTAAATAATGATATAATAATTAAAACCTGTCATGTAATACTGGAAAAGAGTCTTGATTAAAGATTTCATTACCAAATTCTAATAAAGGCATGTTGTTACTGGAACAGCCATTTGGATGTTTGTCTTTTTGTCTTTAACTGTAACAATAACCACAGTCAAGAAGAAAAGCTGTTGGGGATAACTTGCTAAATCAGATTTTGTGAAGCTGTTAATTCAAAAACAAACTATTTCAAGCGAACTAGGAGGCCAAATGAAACAAAGGGAAATACTTTCAGCTGTGGGTGGATGTTTATCGAGTGGGTCTTGCCAGCGTGACACAAAGTTTTCAAAGTGATGCACGGGCACTGGAATGATTTATTTCATGACTGTGTTATTGTGCATTTTCTGAAATGATAGGATCTGGATAATATTTTAATGGATAAATAATAATGTCTCATATTTTCCACTGGCCTCGGCCTGGCCCTGTACTGTATTGACACAACAGCTCAGGATTTCTGTGTTTCTCTCCTACACAAACACACACTCGCACAGGCTGTGATGTTTATAAAATTCACCACTTGACTTCTGTAACATCCTCGCTGTGATTTCAAGTGTGCACCTCCCACAAGTGTTGCCTTGTTTAAATAGTTTACAAAGTGCTGACCACAATATAGGTCGTAATTCAAAGGCAGTTTGCATGTTCACTTGCGATTGAGTGTCGGCAACAAAAGTCTTAAAGGGATAGTTCACCCAAAAATGCATTATTTTTACTTGCCACAAATGTCAAGCTCCAAAAATAAAATAAAATAAAATAAATAAACAATGATTAAACAGATATATAGTACTTGTCAAAAAATTTGAAACATTACTATTTTTTATGTTTTTGAAAGGAATCTTTTCTTTTCATTAAATCTGTATTTATTTGATCAAGCACAGAAAAATAACAGAAAAAAACTGATATTGTGAAATATTATTACAATTTAAAATAATGATTTTCTAATTTAATATACCTTAAAATATATTTATATTTATATATTTATATTTATATATATTTTAATATATTTTGTTGTGAATTTTCAGCATCATTATTCCAGTCTTCAGTGTCATAAAATCCTTCAGAAATCATTAAATATGCTGATTTATTATCAATGTTGGAAACAGTTGTGCTGCTAAATGGGACATCTATGCTAAATCCACTTTTTTAAGCCTGCAGGTTGCAAAATATGACCAAAAACAGAATATATATATATAAAAACCAAAGCACTGAAGAGAATAATTTCAACTTTTCTGTACTTATAAACATTCCAAATACAACAAAATGCATTTAAAGGCATAGTTTACTTTGAAAATTAATTTTTGATATGTTTTAGCTTACCTCAAGGCCATCCAAGATGTAGGTGTCTTCTTTCCACAGTATTTTCAATTTTGATATTTTAGTGCCAAATCGTGTCTTGTCTTTTAGTCATATAATGGAGGTCTATGGTCTTCACCTCAAAGAGACATGCACAGAGAAGTCCAAATTAAACATGATTTAATGACTCGTAAATGTAAGTACACATTGATGGCCTAAGACACAGAAATGAGCGGGTTGTGTGAGAAACGAACAGTATTTGTATTGTTTTTACCTCATGTAACCACTGCCACAAAGCGCCCGCGCCCTCAGATCACTTGGACGTGGCTGCGGTTACAAGAGGTAAAAACTATATAAATACTGTTCGTTTTCTCACACAAACCACTCGTTTTGTGTTTAGGCCATCAATGTGTACTTACATTTAAGAGTCATTAAATCATGTTTAATTTGGACTTCTCTGTGCATGTTCTTTAAGGTGGTGACTTTAGACCTCCATTATATGACTGACAGACAAGAACGGTTTGACCTAAAAATATAAAAATTGAAAATACTGTGGAAAGAAAGACACCTACATCTTGGATGTCCTTGAGGTAAGCTAAAACATTTTAAAAATTAATTTCAAAGTGAACTATCCCTTTAAATGCATTTTGTTGTATATTTGGAATGTTTATAATTACAGAAAAGTTGAAATTATTCTCTTCAGTTGCTTCGTTTATATCTATATATTCTGTTTTGGTCATATTTTGCAACTTGTTCAGGGTTTTTCTGTTCTCTATGATGTATTTTGAGCAATTACGTCACAGTATTTGTAGCGGCCAAATAAGGCCATTGACAACACTTTGAGCAATCCGCTATTATTCTCTCTCGCTCCGATTTTGTAGTTCCAAGCTCAATGATGCGGAAGTTACGAGAGGGCAAGTCAAAATGTTCGGTAGAGTCGAAGCACTGCAAGGATTCCAACTTCAACAACCCCCGCCAGTATAAAGAAGGGTTTGCCGATCGACTTCGTCTGAATGACGGGTAAATTCCTTCTATCTTTGGAGACGACGAATAGAGCATTTCGATAAGCTGTAAATGTCGTTAAAAAAAATAAAGTACTTTACTTTCTTAAAACACATGGTGGTCATGGTTTAGCAGTACTTTTGTCTTTCTTTGTTTTTGTTTTGAAGTAACGTTACACATCTGCAATATTATTGTTCGTGAGTTTTATCAATGGTCATTTAGCTGCTGTGTTTTCTGATGCTTTTCTAAACGTATCATATTATCAATACAGATTTTTAGTGGTAAGATTAGTCCGTAGTCATTTATCTTGTTAGTGTGCTTGTTTTAACAAGAGAAATAATCGACTTTCACTTATAACACAATACAGTTACATACCACTGCAATACATCCATATGAAGACGTTGTTCTGCAGGTTCGTCATCTTCTTTTTCAACTCGCTCGCTCTGGCTCAAACATGTTAGGCTTGATGGACAAGTCCTTCGTTGTTGACATTTTGTTAACATGTGAATAAAAACGCTATATAATCAGTATATCTCTAATCAAACTACAAAAATGGCCAAACAGGGTGGAGTTGAACCGAGTGTGAACTGGAGAAGCGGGCGGGGTGTGACACATCTCCTTTTTATTTAAAGGGACAGCTCCAAAACGAGATGCCCACATATGCACATCAGAAAAGGGGTAGAAAAGGGGCCTGTGGAGCTGTAATAATGAGGAATTCAGACCCAAGCATTGCAGTTTCGCTTTATATAGATCACAAATGTTTGATTTATATGTAAAAAGGGATGATTTAAAAGCATGATATGTAATATAAAGTAACCTGTGATAGTTTTTTCAGGATTCTTTGATGAATAAAAAGTTCAAATACTCACAGGCTTGATGATCACAAGAGACTTCTAGTAATGTTTCCAAACCTTTGACCGGTACTGTGTGTATACAAGCATATATTTTGATCCAATAAATGCAGTCTCGTTAAGCATAAGAGACTTTCAAAAGCATTAAATAAATCCCCAACCCCAAACTTTTGTACAAATTTGTACTTTTAAATGAATTCATCCTTAATTAGTAAAGCAGAGTTTCATCATGGATATTCATGTATATTTCATTCATTTCATTTATCATTTTTTTATTTACCCACACAGAGCCCAACAGTTACCGCACAATGGCTTCTCGTTCAGTCAACAGCTCTCGTCTGGCTCAGGATTATGCTCTTCTGAGGACGTTACTGCAGTCGGTGCGTTTCTACAGCCGAGCAAACCTCTATGGCCCCAACGTCGGCCATCCTCGGTAAAAACGCAATCCTGTTACTAGACGGGTGAGTATCTCTGTCATTTGTTCAGAAATATAACAGCATTCCTGCATGCACTTATTTGGATGTTTGACGTACGTGAACAGTGATAACTGATAAACCATAACTGATAACTGATTTGGGCTGTTTTTATATTTCAATTGACACTAAAAACTAGAGTAATTCAGCCATCACAGGAATAAATCACATTTTACAATAGAAAACAGTTATTTTAGCAAATCAGTTCTTGGGGATTTAGTGATAGCCATGTTGATAAGTAAAGCAGTTTAAGTGTAGATGAGCAGTAGTTTAGCAGTGTGACTACTAATGGTAGTTATAAATAAGTTCTTATTGGATGTGATTGTCACATCATGTGGCGTTTTGCACTTTCAGCGTAGAAAGGCGTTGTGAATGTTTACACATGGTGTTGGCAAGAAGGGCTTATCTGATGTGTGACTCGTTTTAATGGCTCGTATAAGAGATCTCCAAAGCACATTGTTTAAGAGAGCGCTGTACCGTCCGCCTGCCTGGAGAAGCACATAGCTGAGCCGTGTTTATGTTGCTCCATGTGGATTGTTAGTCCAGGGGCCTGTAGCACCATTGAAACGCACTGTCAGATAAATAAAGTGTCACTCTATTAATGGCGTGACAGAGCAATGTTCCACCTGTGTGTTACTTGTTCCGTCCCTCTTCTTTCCTTTCAGGCTGTAGTACAGCAGCCCTCAATTTTGAGCATGTAGTGCAACATTGCATATTTTAATTCCAGTGAGACATTAGAAAAGAAATAACTTGCAATTGCCACCAATTGTCTCTATCAATGTACAGGCTTACGATGCTTTTGGGAAATACAACCCAGATAAGTTCAGTTAGTGTTATGGACTAAACTTTTCTGAATATTCCTTTTTATTACAGTGCAGACTTTTTTCATGTGATGGTTCTAAAAGAACATTATTTTGTATATTTGTTTTAATGCAATGTGTTTACGTGGTTGTAGGTTAAAAAAAAGTAATTATTTTACACACATATTTACATATACACTCACCGGCCACTTTATTAGGTACCCCATGCTAGTAATGCCTTCAGAACTGCCTCAATTCTTCGTGGCATAGATTCAACAAGGTGCTGGAAGCATTCCTCAGGGAGTTTGGTCCATATTGACATGATGGCATCACACAGTTGCCGCAGATTTGTCGGCTGCACATCCATGATGCGAATCTCCCGTTCCACCACATCCCAAAGATGCTCTATTGGATTGAGATCTGGTGACTGTGGAGTAGAGTTCTCAACGGGCCTGAAAATTATTCCCGACCCGACCTGGCCCGTGGCTTTTGAAGCCCGAACCCGATGTAACCCGACACATCAACATGAATTATCTGCCCGAACCCGGCCCACGGCCCGACTCGGACGCGACGCGTTCTCAGTACAGTCTATTGCCGTTGCAGCGTCTATTCATTCCGGTGAAATCACAAAATAAAATGAGCACAAACTTAGAAAGGTTGACTTACTAGTCCATCAACAAGATCGCCAGGTCAGCATCACCGTTGCATCCAGTGCTGCTTTTGAGCTCGCGCCAATGAGTATAAAGCTCGAACCGAGAGCGGGACTCCTGTCAGGTTTCTCACGCAGTCAGATTCTCTTTTCCTTTTCCTAGTCTTCCGACCGCGTTTTGAAACCAGCAGGCGGGCTTCGAGTTTTGAAACAAAATAGACCTAGCCTACAAACATAACCATATGCTTATAATAGGAATCGTGGAGGAAGATCAGTGCGTCCACAGTGGATAGACTGAGGCGTGTTCTCCTCTCTGCCAGCCACCCGCGATGGACTTTGCACGCAGCAGCCAGACTTTCTTTACGGTGAACAGCAGCGATGATTATAATAATTTGTTTGTTTTTTTACTGGGTGGAAAAGATTAAGCCCGAGGTCCGACCCGACCCGAGTCATTTGCTTATATTTTCGACCCGAACCCGGCCCGAACCCGCGGGTCCCGTCGGGTTTTGTTGGGCTCGACCCCGACTCATTGAGAACTCTACTGTGGAGGCCATTTTCAGTACAGCGAACTCATTGTCATGTTCAAGAAACCAGTCTGAGATGATTCCAGCTTTATGACATGGCGCATTATCCTGCTGAAAGTAGCCATCAGAAGTTGGGTACATTGTGGTCATAAAGGGATGGACATGGTCAGCAACAATACTCAGGTAGGCTGTGGCGTTGCAACGATGCTCAATTGGTACCAAGGGGCCCAAAGAGTGCCAAGAAAATATTCCCCACACCATGACACCACCACCACCAGCCTGAACCGTTGATACAAGGCAGGATGGATCCATGCTTTCATGTTGTAGACGCCGAATTCTGACCCTACCATCCGAATGTCGCAGCAGAAATCGAGACTCATCAGACCAGGCAACGTTTTTCCAATCTTCTATTGTCCAATTTCGATGAGATTGTGCAAATTGTAGCCTCAGTTTCCTGTTCTTAGCTGAAAGGAGTGGAAACCGGTGTGGTCTTCTGCTGCTGTAGCCCATCTGCCTCAAAGTTCGACGTACTGTGCGTTCAGAGATGCTCTTCTGCCCACCTTGGTTGTAACGGGTGGTTATTTGAGTCACTGTTGCCCATCTATCAGCTCGAACCAGTCTGGCCATTCTCCTCTGACCTCTGGCATCAACAAGGCATTTCCGCCCACAGATCTGCCGCTCACTGGATGTTTTTTTCTTTTTCGGACCATTCTCTGTAAACCCTAGAGATGGTTGTGCGCTGAAAATCCCAGTAGATTAGCAGTTTCTGAAATACTCAGACCAGCCCTTCTGGCACCAACAATCATGCCACGTTCAAAGTCACTCAAATCACCTTTCTTCCCCATACTGATGCTCGGTTTGAACTGCAGGAGATTGTCTTGACCATGTCTACATGCCTAAATGCACTGAGTTCCCGCCATGTGATTGGCTGCTTAGAAATTAAGTGTTAACGAGCAGTTGGACAGGTGTACCTAATAAAGTGGCCGGTGAGTGTACATTTTACACACATGTATTGTTGCTTCTACATGCCTCTATGAAACACTTCGTTTTTTACCATGCTTATCGTTCTGACAAGCATGGTGTGCTCTTATTGGCCAGCAATCCAGTGCATTGTGATTGGCCCAAAAACCTTAATTGTGTGATGGAAATGTAATGCCCCTTACCATATTTGGAACATCACATTTGTGTAATTTTATTTTATATAAGCCTACATACTATGAAGCGAATGTATATAAAATAATTTATATATTTTAAAATATTCGTACATAAGCTATATAAAATAAAATGTCATAACCCTGTCTCTTTTTGTGAGATCAACAAGCACCTGTTAGATATATACAAAACAAATTATACCTCATAACCACTAGACTAGAGACATCAGAGCCAGTGGCAAACGTCAGAAGCACTAGCCGAAGTAAGGCTGTTCCAGACGGAACAATGTTTTTTGAGTGATAGGTACTTTAGATTCACAGAATCTAAAGGGATAAGCTTTTCAGGGCCTCGAGGACCACATAAAGAACCCACAACCGACGGGGACGCGGGGATTCATCCTCCTGGCTCGCTCGTTCCTTCCTAGTGTTCGGCTGCGCGTTGACTCTGCAACTGCTGCAACGGCTGCCACATAGACTTTAAGCATGGAGGGGACCTCCCTTATCCAACAGCTCTTAATGGAATCTAAGCAACCGCAAGACCCCACGTGTTTGTGGGTCCAGATTATGTTGTGCGCCATTTGGAGAACACAGACCATTTAGACGCGTAAAGCTTTCTAGTGAGAGGGAGCTCTAGACTGTGTAATCGCATTCATCACTCCTTCTGGCAGGATAACGGGTATGCATTGACCAACCATGCGTGCAGAGACCAGCGCTCTGGATAGATGCCAGATCTACAGCGGGGGAAAGCATACAGCTGGTGGTTAGGCCAGATTTGGGCTAGCGCGTTCCTCGTTCTTCGAAAAGAAAGTTGGCCAGTGAGCGTTGTTTTTTGACGCAAAGAGGTCGCCGTCGACTTCCGCTTTGTCGAAAATGCGCCATAGTGACTGGACTGTGAAGCTATGAATGGGGAGCATTTTGTGATCACTTTGTGATGCGTGAGCAGCGCCTTGGGCAAAGTGTTTATTAGTCAAGCGTAAACGCTTGTGAGTAGGCACGGGATTTACATTCATATATGATGCCCTGATCGCTTTGGATGGGGAACGTTTTGTGACAACTCCGAGATGCGTGAGCATCGCCTGGGGCGGGGTGTTTCAGAGAAAAAGGATCCATCACTGGATAGTGTAGCTTGCGCAGATGGCTGAAGGCAGCGAAGACCACCGGCTTCTTCAGGCGTTGTCCTAAGCTGGCTTTTCGCTTCCTCGAACGGCAGCGGCGGCTTCTCTCGGAATCCAGCGATGCAAAGAGCTTCGCTGAACACATGAAAATCAGGGAGAAAGCCTTAGCCTTGAGAATACACTTAGCCACGCCCATTCTGGCACGCTAAGAGCACCGATGAGGGCGCCAGCGCCTTTCATTGGACGTGACATGCGGGGCTTAGTGGTAGGCTGCTGCAGTTGCCGCAGGGCAGCCAATGAGCACGCTAGACACCCTGCTCTAGGTGTGCTAGCTGGTGCACTGCATTGACAATGAATACAAAACTTAAAGTAGTTAAAAACTTAAAGTACTTTTGCTGATAATTTACTCACCCCCATGTCATCCAAGATGTCCACGTCTTTCTTTCTTCAGTCGAAAAGAAATAAAGGTTTTTGATGAAAACATTCCAGGATTTTCTCCATATAATGGACTTCAATGGGAAACAAACGGTTCAAGGTCCAAATGAGAGTTTCACTGCAGCTTCAAAGGGCTTTAATCGACACCAGATGATGAATAAGGGTCTTATCTAGCGAAACGATTGGTCATTTACAAATTTTACGTTTTATAGGCACAAATGTTCACCTTGCTCTGTTCTGTGATGAGCGTTCGTGACTTTCCCGTTCAAACTCGTTCATCAAAATGAACAAATCTTTTCGAGTCATGAAGGGTCCTACTTTAGATAAGACACTTATTCATCGTCTGGTGTCGTTTAACGCCTTTTGAAGCTGCACTGAAATTTTAACTTTTATAAAGAATATCTCTTTGGGTTTGAGACTTTGCTTTGTAATTCTGCAGATCATATACTTCCACATGACTGAATTCCCTTTAAAATGAGAATGTCTCAATTGTTCAGCCTGTGGTTTTTTGAGCAATACGGCCTGTTCTTAACATATATTCTTTTATGACAGAAGCTTATTAAGGCAGTGCCAGGCATGATGTGCTTAACATGAAGATCACATAATTCATTTCTAATTCTGTTCTTGTAATGGCCTCTTAGATAAAGACCTCTGGGTTTCATTTCTGAGTATTCATTGAACTTTGTTTGTGCTTTTGTGCCGTCAAAACTGGTTTCAGTGAGAATAATGGCTTTTGTGAGTGGATACTAATTGGTTGTAATTCCTTTGTGACAGAGCCAGACATAAATCTATCAATGCCTGACCGAGCTTCCTCATTCTTGTGACCAGTTGGCCCTGTCTACACCTACACACATACACTGGGATGAACAATTGAGAACAAACTCCAAAATTAAAGAAAACAGAAGAGCAATGTATTCATTTATTGCAAAAAGTATTTTTTGTAATCATCATAATTATCTAAAAGTCTTTAAAACATGATATTAAAACATATATATATATATACTTATATATATATAAGTTATTTTAAACATTATAAATATATATATATATATATATATATATATATATATATATATATATATATATGCACTTGCATATTTATATTTATATAAATACAAATTATATATAAATTAGGGCTATACAACAATTAATCACGATTAATTGCATCCAAAAAAGTTTGTGTTTACATAATATATGTGGGTCCACTGTGTTGTTATTTGTATATTATAAATACACACACATGCATGTTAAATTTAGAGAAAAAATATTATTTATATATAAAATATTTTTTTATATATAATATAAATTATATATAATATCTATATACATATGCTACATCAAAATATTTATTTAAATATATACAGCGTGTGTGTGTGTATATATATATATATATATATATATATATATATATATATTAGTATCTCAAACGATTTAAAATATTTAATACGCAATTAATGACATTAATGTCATAGTTAACTCGCGATTAATCGCACATTTTTATCTATTCTATATATCTTTTGATTTCTTTTGATTTCTTTTTGTTACATTATTTTTTCTTATTTTAATGCTCTTATCAACATGGAAAAGTGAATTGGCTTGTTTAGTGCAAATGTTTTTTTATTATTATTATTGAAAATAACATTGGAATAGTGTTAAATTTCACACTATATAAATAATCTCTCACACAATGTAACACTGTCTACCAATAAAAGGGTGAAAGAAATACTAACAGGTCCTAATATTGACGAGGGGTGGAGAATTCGCATCATCTGTGTGTGTGTGTGCTTGGCCATCATCAAGTGGTGTTTCAGACTGGACGTGCTGCGATGATGATAGCTCAGTTCACAACGACAAAACACACAGATCACTTGGTCTTGTCAATGGGACAGTTTGGCAACTTTTTAAAAGTAAACTTTCCAATTCAGAATCTTAGGGCATCCATTTCGGTGTCTGCGCTCGTCATCCACTCAAAACGTAACGTTACTATTTGGCCGGCTCGCAAGCCCGAACGAGTGTGTGCGGCACAAAACATTCTCTCAAAACACGTTTTGTTGCTTCTTCGACCAAAGAGCAAGCGGATCTAGCTAGATCGGAAACAAAACAACAGGCATGCCACAAACACACGTTTCGGCTTTGAGTGGATGACGAGCGCAGACGGCGAAATGGATCAGGACGCATGCCGCGTCCTGTTGCAAAAGCATGTGACAAAAGACCGTTAATCGCGCGATAAAAAAATTAACGCCGTTAAAATGGGTTTGCGTTAACGCCGTTAATAACGCGTTAAACTGACAGCCCTAATATATATTTATATATATATATATATATATATATATATATATATATGTATATATGTATATACATGTGTATATATATATATATATATATATATATATATATATATATATATATATATATGTATGTGTGTACGTGTATATATATATATGTATATACACTCACCGGCCACTTCATTAGGTACCCCATGCTAGTAACGGGTTGGACCCCCTTTGCCTTCAGAACTGCCTCAATTCTTCGTGGCATAGATTCAACAAGGTGCTGGAAGCATTCCTCAGGGAGTTTGGTCCATATTGACATGATGGCATCACACAGTTGCCGCAGATTTGTCGGCTGCACATCCATGATGCGAATCTCCCGTTCCACCACATCCCAAAGATGCTCTATTGGATTGAGATCTGGTGACTGTGGAGGCCATTTGAGTACAGCGAACTCATTGTCATGTTCAAGAAACCAGTCTGAGATGATTCCAGCTTTATGACATGGCGCATTATCCTGCTGAAAGTAGCCATCAGAAGTTGGGTACATTGTGGTCATAAAGGGATGGACATGGTCAGCAACAATACTCAGGTAGGCTGTGGCGTTGCAACGATGCTCAATTGGTACCAAGGGGCCCAAAGAGTGCCAAGAAAATATTCCCCACACCATGACACCACCACCACCAGCCTGAACCGTTGATACAAGGCAGGATGGATCCATGCTTTCATGTTGTAGACGCCAAATTCTGACCCTACCATCCGAATGTCGCAGCAGAAATCGAGACTCATCAGACCAGGCAACGTTTTTCCAATCTTCTATTGTCCAATTTCGATGAGCTTGTGCAAATTGTAGCCTCAGTTTCCTGTTCTTAGCTGAAAGGAGTGGCACCCGGTGTGGTCTTCTGCTGCTGTAGCCCATCTGCCTCAAAGTTCGACGTACTGTGCGTTCAGAGATGCTCTTCTGCCCACCTTGGTTGTAACGGGTAGTTGTTTGAGTCACTGTTGCCCTTCTATCAGCTCGAACCAGTCTGGCCATTCTCCTCTGACCTCTGGCATCAACAAGGCATTTCCGCCACAGAACTGCCACTCACTGGATGTTTTTTCTTTCGGACCATTCTCTGTAAACCCTAGAGATGGTTGTGCGTGAAAATCCCAGTAGATTAGCAGTTTCTGAAATACTCAGACCAGCCCTTCTGGCACCAACAATCATGCCACGTTCAAAGTCACTCAAATCACCTTTCTTCCCTATACTGATGCTCGGTTTGAACTGCAGGAGATTGTCTTGACCATGTCTACATGCCTAAATGCACTGAGTTGCCGCCATGTGATTGGCTGCTAAGAAATTAAGTGTTAACGAGCAGTTGGACAGGTGTACCTAATAAAGTGGCCGGTGAGTGTATGTATGTGTAGTATATGTGTGTGTGTGTGTGTGTGTGTGTGTGTGTGTATATATATATATATATATATATATATATATATATATATATATATATATAAATAATTAGACACAGTGCACCCACATAGGCCTATGTTATATAAGCACAAACTTTTATTTTGGGATGCGAATTAACGAGATTAATCATTTGACAGCCCTAATATAAATCTATATATAGTATATACACGAAAATATTTCTTAAATATTTACAAGCATGTGTGTGTATTTATATATGTATAAAATAATTCTTAAAAAATCTATCTATATATATTTTTTTAAGATTTTGAATAATGTGAAATATTATAATACAATTTTATATGACATTGTATTATATATTATTACATATTAATATATAATAAAATAGTATTAATATTATTATATTAATAAAATATTTTTAAAGTGATTATATATATATATATATATATATATATATATATATATATATATATATATATATATATATATATATATATATATATATATATGACTGATTGCTATGGAAGCCCATTTTTGCCTCAGTAAGAAGAAAAAGGTAATTGTGATTTTATTACTTGCAATTGCGGTAAATCTGACATTATTACTTGCGATTAAAATGAGCGACCTGGTGTTATTTTTGCCGAAAGTTTCTCTGCTCTGTGTGAGTTGTACTGTGCAGTGGATGAGCACCCATTACTTTCTGCCACAAGCTGCATTGTGTTTTCCTACAGGGTTTTTTTTTTGAGCAGTCATAACTTTGGCAGGCTGAAATGAAACTTGGTATTACAACCACAAGTGCTTTGTCGAAGGTCTTCTTCAGGAACGAGACGCCACCCCTTGCTGCTACCAGTCTCATTCAGATGGAATTGATAAATGCAGTTTTAACTCAGCAGACAGACAGAGGGAAAGAGAGGAGACGAGAGGGGAATTATGGGACGGCATAGAGTTTTGGAAGGGTGGTTGCTATTTTTCTGTGCGCAACTTTGCTTTGCCTTCACACGAATAACTGTTTAGAAACTTTGTGCCTTATAAGGAGTTTTGCTCCCTCGTTTGATTAAGATTACTCAGCTCCCTGGTAAACTATCCTCTCCACAGCATGAGAGATCAGTGTCACCAGTGAAATAAACGGACACCTCCTTATTGGTCTATAAGTCTGAGTCTTTTATGATGGTGGAGCTGACTAAAACTACTGAAGAATCATTGGATTTTCCTATGCAATAATAACCTTCCCTTTAACAATACTGAATTTTTCTCTTTCACAGGTTTATGAAAAACGGTGGTTCTGTGGTCGAACGCAGTAACGTGGCAACAGTAGGTATTTTACCTTTTTTAAATTACAACCTTTTATTATTCTCCATTGTTTATGGAAAGTTTGAGATCATCCCTCTAAAGATGCAATGCAGCTTTGCAGTGGTATGAAACCAAAACAGAATGCGAATACAAAAGTTTCAGTTGTTCTCAACTGGTGGGTCACGACCCATAAATGAGACGCAGGTCTGTTCCGATATTGCTGGAGAAAAACAGTGCAAATATTGAAAAAAAGCACATTTAGTTGTGTGTGTGTGTGTAATTCTCAAATTTTGTCCCAAATGATCCACTATACACTATGCACCGATACAATATGTATTATGCACTTTCTACTCAATCGTGTAAGGTATACATTTTATATACTGCATCGGAGTCTAGTTACAGAGTGAACAAATAATAGACAAACTTATAGACCATACCAATTAAAAATAAATAAATAAATGTTTTACATAATTAGTCAAATTGTTCAGCAGTAGTAGTACTATTCATACATACAATTTTAAATGGTTTATTTTAGGGACCTTTTTATTATTACTTTTTAACAATAAACTATTGTGGTACTGATTCTGGGTCCTAAAGCAACCAGTTTAGTACCACTAGGTTCATCATTGTTAAAAATTTGCATAAAGGTTTCAAATTTCATTTATGCACAAAAGTTTTTAGTAGGGATGCACCGAATACCACTTTTTTACAGAAAGAATTAGAAATTCGATAGTTTTATTTTCAATTGGCCTATTTGCCTATACCGAGTACTGATGCGTGTATTTTCATTGCATTTTTTATTTTTAAAAATATTGGCCAGGGAAACCAAAAGAATATGAATCAAATTAGTTGCCTTAGCAAATACATATTTCCTTCAGTTATGCCTAATTATGCCTGTTAAAATGTATTGTAGGAGCTACTGTTACTTTTACTATTCATAATAATGCTATCATATTTCATACTCTGATATGTATATGTTCATGATTTGTAATCACAACATTTTTTCTTTTGTCATATCAACTTTAATTTATGTGGTTCAGATAACATAATATGTTGAGTTTCTGATAATTAAATCAGTATCCTTCATTGTTTCACAGTAACTAAATTTTTCCATTTCAAAGAACTTAAAGTTTTAAGGCAACCAGGTTACTTCATTTTTTTAAGTAAAACCAACAATATTTTTTTCACTGTGTAGAAATATGCTCATCATTTAACTTTCTTTGCTATTGCCAAACCCAAAGTGGGTTCAATTGGCCAGGGGTGCGTTTCCCGTACAACGACGTAGTTCACTGTTTCACTACCATAGTACGATGCATCGTTGGAAAAATCAACTAGCTTGTCACGACTGTTTCCCGAAACCTACTGTCGCAAAGTATCGTTCAACCACGCTGGTTTCGCACGTGGTGGAGTAATAACTACTTTTAATGAAACTGTTTGAGATCCAATTAACGCTAGATTTGTTTTATATAAATTACAGACATGTCATCTGAGGACTATTTCTAATTGTTCTTAAGTATTTTGCTTTATTACCAGACTCAATATTTGGCTCGTTCTTACATAGTAGAGCACGTTCACACATGCGCACTATTCAAGCTCGTTACTTCAAATCTTTTGACAAACTAAAAGACGTAAATTACATTTGTATGTATTCTAAATAAAAGACACTGGTTGTACTGAATGTCAGCTTGCTCATTTTGCTCAAGATAAGGATTTATTACCTCCAAATGTCATGCAATATAGAAACGATGCCTCTAACCATAGGTCGAGAGCTGTCGTTCAAACCACACAACTTTGCGATGCTGTTTGCGAATGTTCGTTGAAACGATGGTTTCGGGAAACACCGAATCGTTGAACTATGCTGATAACGACGGAACTTGCGACCATAGTTGGCTGAACGATGCTTTTGCGGAAACGCACCCAGGCCAATTAACTGGTTGATATTAGGTCATTTTAAGGGTTAGGGTTAATGTTACCCACTGGTCAATTAAGAGATGTACTAGATAAACCAGTTTTGTTTTCAAATTCAACTGCCTTGTCAATGGATAAGACATTTTTTTAATAAGCATTTTACACAATATTCATTTAAATCATTCAATATTCATTTTGAACAGTCATTATGCACAGTCCATCTCATTTGCTTATATTGAAATTGTACTACATGTAATATATCTGTCACTAGCCCTATCCGACACGAGACAAATATTACCTGGTGACCTCTAGTCATTTGTAATAATTGCGGAGGTTGATTTTAATCCCATGCGAATCGGGACCATACGACCTATATTACGCAGAACACTGAGATTCTGTGATAATATTAGTCCTGTTTATCATTTTTTCAAGGTTTTTGTTTCCTGTGCACTTTTTTAGGTCCCACTTTATATTAAGTGGCTTTAAGTACTATGTACTTACATCGAAAAATAAGTACAATGTATTATTGTGGTCCTGTTGTATTGTAAAACACTTTTGCTGCTATCGGAGGTGTGATACGGGTAATGTTAGGGACAGGTGTGGTGGTATGGGTTCGGTTTAAGGGTAGGTTAAGGTGTGAGGGAAGGGTCAACTGTGTAATTACAAATGTAATTACATAAATTAATTACAGCTGTAATTACATGCTAGTATTTTTAAAATATAAGTACAATGTAAAAACATGTATGTACACAATAAGTCCATTGTATCAAATTATTAATTTCAATGTAAGTACATAGTACTTAAAGCCACTTAATATAAAGTGGGACCCTTTTTTATCCATCTTTTGGTGAAGAATGGAGTTGGAGTTGGAGTGTTTTGATAGTATTTTGGGTGCTGGGTCATATCGCTATACACCATACAACTAAACAATTTGCAAAGAAAACCATCATGGCTGAAAACCATCAGAACATTATTAGATTAGACGGAGATGAATGACTTGTGGATGAAGGCACATTGTTCTGTTTATGATATATCATACAGCTAGACTTATTATAATTACAAGACATTTCCAAGCAATAGCCTATTGACATCATATCCAGAGATAAGTACAGAAATTCGAGTAAAATCACAGGCTTCACTTATCCCTGTGCGAATTTGGCATACGAAATTCAGATGTGGGTGGGTAATTCTAAATCCACAGGTCCCCAGATAATACTAATCCCATGTGAATAGGGCTTTTGGGTACCTTGCTCTCTCAGGCATCAGCATATACAAAAGTTTGTCCTCCTGCTCTGTTGTTAATCAAACACAAGTCTGCAGTTCCCCACCTCCGCTTTAATTTCTAACACCTGTGAGGTGGGATAATGTGCTGGAAGGTAAATTTACACTCCCAGCAAACACATGCAGGCCTCTAATTTAGGCTTTTTTCTTAATCTGGTTAAGGACCATGACTGAGAAGCATCATAAAAGACGTCAACAGTTGGTGTATGTTCACTATACTTCTCACTTTGGTTAAAACGATTAGCATTCCTTTCATACTTTAAACGAAAACATTCTATTCTGTAACTCTTATTTTTTAAGCCTACAAAGGCTGCATTTATTTAAAGGAGCAACATGCAGGTTGAGACACCCCTATATAGCATTGTGTATGTTGACGATAAAACAACTAGATTTTCTGAACTGGAAGTAATATACACTCACCGACCACTTTATTAGGTACACCTGTCCAACTGCTCGTTAGCACTTAATTTCTTAGCAGCCAATCACATGGCGGCAACTGCAGTGCATTTAGGCATGTAGACATGGTCAAGACAATCTCCTGCAGTTCAAAACCGAGCATCAGTATGGGGAAGAAAGGTGATTTGAGTGACTTTGAACGTGGTATGATTGTTGGTGCCAGAAGGGCTGGTCTGAGTATTTCAGAAACTGCTAATCTACTGGGATTTTCACGCACAACCATCTCTAGGGTTTACAGAGAATGGTCCGAAAAAGAAAAAACATCCAGGTGAGCGGCAGTTCTGTGGGCGGAAATGCCTTGTTGATGCCAGAGGTCAGAGGAGAATGGCCAGACTGGTTGAAGCTGATAGAAGGGCAACAGTGACTCAAATAACCACCCGTTACAACCAAGGTGGGCAGAAGAGCATCTCTGAACGCACAGTACGTCGAACTTTGAGGCAGATGGGCTACAGCAGCAGAAGACCACACCGGGTGCCACTCCTTTCAGCTAAGAACAGGAAACTGAGGCTACAATTTGCACAAGCTCATCTGAAATTGGACAATAGAAGATTGGAAAACGTTGCCTGGTCTGATGAGTCTCGATTTCTGCTGCGACATTCGGATGGTGGGGTCAGAATTGGCGTCTACAACATGAAAGCATGGATCCATCCTGCCTTGTATTAACGGTTCAGGCTGGTGGTGGTGGTGTCATAGTGTGGGGAAAATTTCTTGGCACTCTTTGGGCCCCTTGGTACCAATTGAGCATCGGTCAACGCCACAGCCTACCTGAGTATTGTTGCTGACCATGTCCATCCCTTTATGACCACAATGTACCCAACTTCTGATGGCTACTTTCAGCAGGATAATGCGTCATGTCATAAAGCTGGAATCATCTCAGACTGGTTTCTCTGAACATGACAATGAGTTCGCTGTACTCAAATGGCCTCCACAGTCACCAGATCTCAATCCAATAGAGCATTTTGGGATGTGGTGGAAGGGGAGATTCGCATCATGGATGTGCAGCCGACAAATCTGCGGGCAACTGTGTGATGCCATTATGTCAATATGGACCAAACTCCCTGAGGAATGCTTCCAGCACCTTGTTGAATCTATGCCACGAAGAATTGAGGTAGTTCTGAAGGCAAAAGGGGGTCGAACCCGTTACTAGCATGGGGTACCTAATAAAGTGGCCGGTGAGTGTATATTTAGCCATTAACGATATTTTGAGAAAATTGTGATAAATGACTCCCGCGTGCTGCGACGCACTAACCGGAAGTGACGATCGCCGAGGGAGTCTGTTCTAGTTCAGGCTCAGGTTACAATGATGCTAACGACGAATCCGCGTTCTCCTGATGTTGACGAATATGCCTATGATGACCCACAGGCATATAATTATGAGCCTCCGAGGCGAGATAGAAGTCAGGGGGAGATTGGGGGAGGAACAATGGGCAGAGGAGAGAAGTAACGTTAGAGTTGTGGTGTCGAGAAAACCAGTGGCGAATAGGGCAAGTGAGTTCATGTAAGTTAGCACCGTGGCTAACGCTGGTTCATCTACTGTATGGCTAGTACCTTGGTGTTTTGCAATAAATCTGCGTTAGCAAACATACATTCGACTTTGTTCTTGATTAAACATCCATTTAGATTGTCTTAATTTAAGCCAGCAACATTTTGTCTTCTCATATTCTACGCTGACAGTGATTATGCAGTCCATCCAAGCTGGTTAGCACTATCCACATTGACTAATGACCATGCCATAACAACAAATAAATAATGCTTTTCAAATGCAGTTAGTGATACCATTTAAACCGAGTGAAATGTGCGCCACAAACGACTGAGTGTGTGTGGTAAAAGACGCGGCAGTGAAGTCTGCTCTATTCACCTGCACATAACGCACCCAACACCAAAAAGCCTTGTTTTTCCTAGAAGGAAAATGATGGATATGATATCCTGACAGGCTGGAATTAGTGCAACAAGCACAAACACAATAATTTACCATTATGGCTTCTCTAAAAAAACTTTTCTGTCTCTCACTACTGCTCTAACTACATCAACACCCAGCAATGAGAAGTGTGCCGCAATCTCATTTGTTTTCCAAATGCTTTGGGAAAGCTTGCAGGAAAGGCGTATTCCAAGAGCCTAGCGCATTTTCATCAAAATCTCGACATCTAAATAGAGATTTCATTAGCAATTTTTACATACATGTTTTTAAAAGACCTGTGCAGACAATTTTAAGTATTAATTCAGAAATAAATTCGGTAACACTTTATTTTGATAGTCCACTTTAGACATTCAACTAACTATAAGTAACTTTGCCGCTACATGTCAACTAACTATCATTAGAGTATTAGTAGACTGTCAGCTTAATATCTGCTAACACTTCATTTTTGTTGGTACCCCCAACAGACATTCAACTGACTATAAGTAACTTAGCAACTACAAGTCAACTTGTTCTCCTAACCTGAACCCTAACACCTAACCACTAACCTAACAGTCTACTGACAGTCTACTACAGCATACTAATACTCTAATGACACTTAGTTGACATGTAGTTGAAAAGTTACTTATAGTTAGTAGAATGTCTAAAGTGACTATTGAAATAAAGTGTAACCATAAATTCAACCTGCATGTTGCTCTTTAAATAGAAAATACCGTAAAAACAGTAATATTAAATACTGTAATAACAGTAAAACTGTATAAAATACAGTAAAAACAGTGAAATAATATTACAATAAAAAAACAGTTTTCTAATTTAAAATATATTTAAAATGTAATTTATTAATGTGATGGCAAAGCTGGATTTTCAGTGTCATTAGTCCAGTCTTCAGTGACATTTCAATATGCTGATTTGCTGCTCAAGAAACATTTTTGTTTTAATTATTATCTTCAGTATTGAAAACAGTTGTGGAAACCACAATGTAAAAAAAGTTAAAAAAGACATAAAATGGGAATCTTGCATGACATTAAAAATTGCTTAAAAATTGCTTAACTTATTTTGAGGAACATGTCATAACTTATTGATCATATCATTTTTTCAGGATTCTTCAATTTAATACAAAATTTGAAAGAACAGCATTTATTTGGAATTATGGCTGTCAGTTAAATGCGTTATTAACAACGTTAATGCAAACCCATTTTAAAGGCATTCATTTTTTTATTGCGCGATTAACTTGATTAACTTTTTGGCCTAGCAAACTTTGTAGTTTTTTTTTTCCACATGCTTTTGCAACAGGACACGGCATGCGCGGCGCTGCACTGCACTATGAAACCCATCCGTTTCAATGGCTTGTCCCGCGCGAGACGTTCTTTTGCTTCATCGACCAAAGTGCAAACGGATCTAACTAGACCGGAAACAAAACAACAGCCACGTCACCGCACACACTTGTTTGGGCTTGCAAGCCGGCTTATGTCGGTTACGGTACATTTTGAGTGGATGACGAGCGAGAGACTCCGAAAAGTATTCAAATAAGATTTTGAATGGAAAGTTTATGTTTAAAAAGTTGCCAAATGGTTCCATTGACAAGACCAAAGTGATCTGTGTGTTTTGTCTATTAAAATGAGAGAAAATAATAGGACAAAAATAAATCAAAAGACAATTTTGAAAGTTTCAGAAAACATTATAAAAATGTGTGATTAATTGCGATCTATTTATATATATTTATAGATGTATATATTATATAAACTACTGTTAAAGTTTCACTTTTATTCAATATTTTAATCGTTTGACAGCACTATTTGGAATATAAATCTTTTGTAATATTATAAATGTCACTTTTAATCAGTTTAATGCTTGCTAAATAATCAGTTTAACCAAGTTTAAGCTTGTAAAGTAAAAGTATGAATTGTTTTTGTTTTTTTGAAAAACTTTAAAAGTGAAACTTTTTAACTGTAGTTTATATAATATCTATAAATATACACTCACCGGACACTTTATTAGGTACACCTGTCCAACTGCTCGTTAACACTTAATTTCTAAGCAGCCAATCACATGGCGGCAACTCAGTGCATTTAGGCATGTAGACATGGTCAAGACAATCTCCTGCAGTTCAAACCGAGCATCAGTATGGGGAAGAAAGGTGATTTGAGTGACTTTGAACGTGGCATGATTGTTGGTGCCAGAAGGGCTGGTCTGAGTATTTCAGAAACTGCTAATCTACTGGGATTTTCACGCACAACCATCTCTAGGGTTTACAGAGAATGGTCCGAAAAAGAAAAAACATCCAGTGAGCGGCAGTTCTGTGGGCGGAAATGCCTTGTTGATGCCAGAGGTCAGAGGAGAATGGCCAGACTGGTTCGAGCTGATAGAAGGGCAACAGTGACTCAAATAACCACCCGTTACAACCAAGGTGGGCAGAAGAGCATCTCTGAACGCACAGTATGTCGAACTTTGAGGCAGATGGGCTACAGCAGCAGAAGACCACACCGGGTGCCACTCCTTTCAGCTAAGAACAGGAAACTGAGGCTACAATTTGCACAAGCTCATCGAAATTGGACAATAGAAGATTGGAAAAACGTTGCCTGGTCTGATGAGTCTCGATTTCTGCTGCGACATTCCGGATGGTAGGGTCAGAATTTGGCGTCTACAACATGAAAGCATGGATCCATCCTGCCTTGTATCAACGGTTCAGGCTGGTGGTGGTGGTGTCATGGTGTGGGGAATATTTCTTGGCACTCTTTGGGCCCCTTGGTACCAATTGAGCATCGTTGCAACGCCACAGCCTACCTGAGTATTGTTGCTGACCATGTCCATCCCTTTATGACCACAATGTACCCAACTTCTGATGGCTACTTTCAGCAGGATAATGCGCCATGTCATAAAGCTGGAATCATCTCAGACTGGTTTCTTGAACATGACAATGAGTTCGCTGTACTCAAATGGCCTCCACAGTCACCAGATCTCAATCCAATAGAGCATCTTTGGGATGTGGTGGAACGGGAGATTCGCATCATGGATGTGCAGCCGACAAATCTGCGGCAACTGTGTGATGCCATCATGTCAATATGGACCAAACTCCCTGAGGAATGCTTCCAGCACCTTGTTGAATCTATGCCATGAAGAATTGAGGCAGTTCTGAAGGCAAAAGGGGGTCCAACCCGTTACTAGCATGGGGTACCTAATAAAGTGGCCGGTGAGTGTATATGAATAGATAAATATAAATACTTCAGCACTTGTGCATAGTATATGAGTATTATGGTAGTTTTTAATAAACAGTGATGGGAATAATGTTGTTATAAATAAACAGCGTTGCTAACGGCGATTATCTTTCACAGTAACAAGTAATCAAACAAATGACTGGTTCCCCGTTACTAACACCGAAGTTGTATGAAGTGGTTTTCATCCGAATATGCTCTCCTGCCATATGAACTTTATTTGGTTATAAATAAATTACAAATTTCAAGCATTAGAATAATCTCTGTAGCCTACTGGCATCATCTGCAACGTTTTAATGTATTTACATGGTTAAATAAATAAAATCTAAAAAATAACCTGCAGGGAACATTCTGGGAGCACTTCTTGTTAAACTGTTTACGTTTGTGGGGAGGAAAATACTTAGGCTACCGTTATGTCTGCCAGTTGTTTGACAGTTTTATCATTTTAATTTGCACTACAAAGAGTATATGTATATATTTTTATTATTATTTATTCACTTTTGGTACATTTCTTAAGAAACAATTTATTTTTAGACTTATTTGTTGGCCAGTTGTGGTCGTGCAATATTAAATATTACAAGTTCTAATGTCCATCTATTATGTTTTATTGTTTACTAGTAATGATACTAATATATTGAATTAGATGTCTCTGACATTGTCCCACAGCAACATTACAATAGTGTAGATTAGTGACAATAGTGAGATCAGTTACGCTTCACCTGCAACTGAACAGTAATCGGCTCTATTAGGGATTAGAGCAGCTGTGTTCCTGAGGCTAAAGGATAATCACCTGTAGTGTGTTCATCTCTAAACAACTGCTTATGTCCAAACCCTCTATCCTATTAACTTCTTATGAAGGCGAGGACTGTGTTTTCTACTTTGAGAGTTAATTCAGAGGGTGAAAATTAGAGTGTTCTGATTGTGGAGCGTAAGGGACTGGGCATCTCTCGGCTGACTTTTATTTTGAACCTCTTGTTTTATGTTGTTGTCATAATCCTGATTGAATCCAGGTGTGTTCTCATTAGTTGTAGAGTATTCATGCTGCCTCCTTTAGTTAAATATGGGATTTTACATGATGGCTGCGTCTGAAATCTTATAGGCTGCTGACTTGTTGCTGTTCTAACAGGCAAAGAGTTTGCAGGCAGCGTTTGCAGTACACAACTGATTTCAGACTTAAGGCAGTAAAACAGATTAATGATCTACAACAAAATAGAGCAAGCTTTGTGTGATTAACTGTGCAAATGTTTAATTACAATTGGGGTGGGCCAAATTTTTAATTCACAGTATAGTTATTTTTGCATGAAATAATATTTTATATTAAAACATTTTATACCATTTTTTATTCAATTTAATCTTTAGAAATCTTGTCACCAATTCAATATTTCAATATCACAAAAATAACAAAACTTAGTTTTATTAGCCTAAGTAAAAGCTTACAGAAGAACAAAGAAACGTACAGTATCACAAGCATATAGGAAAACAAACTAACAGAACAAAGACATAAATAAAGGCTAGTACTGAACTTCGAGCACTTCAAATATTAAATACTGTATTTTGTGTAAAGTTTTCAAATGTATAAAAATTAAACTGCATAGTCTTCACTGTGTAAATGAATTATACATTTATTCTTATTAAAGTTACAAAAGTGTTTCCGAGATTTTCTTGTTTTTGTTTTAAAGGTCCCGTTCTTTGCGATTTCAAACTTTAGTTAGTGTGTAATGTTGCTGTTAGAGCATAAATAATACCTGTAAAGTGATAAAGCTCAATGTTCAATGCCTAGCAAGATATTTTGTTTAACAGAAGTCAAAATCAAAATTACTAATCAAAACTCATGCACACATGTAACTAAGGTAGGAATAAACAATGGACTTATTTTTAAAAATTCAACAACACCATCGTGTAATTCAACAGACGGGGAAAAAACATATAACACAAGCTTTTATAACAGTGTGTAACATTTAACATCACAATTTAACCAATTAAAAGTATGACAACTACTAAATAAACAGTTTACCACTGTGAAACTTCCTGCAAAATTTGTGTTTGAACAGATTCTTTATCGAATTCTATTCATCTAGGCTCAGGCCCCGTTACACAAAGGGAAACGCAGATATTTCCCTGCGGTTTGGCCTCTCGTTTACACGATAAACCTCGTTTTTATCACAGAAAACGATTATTTATAAAAACTTCGGCCAAAGTGGAGATTTCTGAAAACGCTGGTTATGTGTTGTTGTGTGAACTGGGAGAAACAGTGTTTTAGGTTCTCTCTTGTCCATTCTGAGGATTCTGATTGGCTTGCATGGCTTTATCCATCTCCCTACACTGTCGCCAATAGGTTTGGCATAGTTATGATGGCGCTTGACGGCGTATTTGTGTGGGTGTGTGAACGATGTTATTTTTGAAAACAGAGAGGGGAAAATATTTGTTTCGCTAAATACCCGGCTTTGTGTAAACGTGGCCTCAAAATTGATATGGTAATATGTTTGACATTTATACAATAACAATCAGCGCATGCATTTCTAAACTATGGTAAGAGCTTTGACCCTTTCATGCAACGTGCGATAACACAGGAACCACTGGCACAATCAGAACTCATTACATATTTCCGAAGGAAGGACTTCATAGAGCAAGGGAAGTCATTGGCCCATTTTTTGGACAGTGAAAACAACGGTACACAGTATAAGTAAATTGTGTGAAAAATACTGTTTTTTTACACGCGAAACATGAACACATGTTATATTGCACGCTGTAAACACAATCAAAGCTTCAAAAAACATGTTTTCTCCTTCTTACTTAAATCTCGTTTTTGAAAAACACCCCTGAAAAATAGGCGAATCTCCACATAACACCGACTGTGACGCAACTGTCGAGGATACATTAATATGTACGACTCCAAACTAGTGTTGTCACGATACCAAAATTATTGTTTCGATACCGATACCAAGTCAAGTATTGCGATTTCGATACTTTTCCTGAAAATTAAAGTATTTCTTACAAGGCGTTTCACATGCACTTCCTTAACAGTATGTGCTCTTTAATGCTGTAATAACCTAATATAAATAAATCACTGACAAACATGCTCTGATTATAATCATATAGCCGATAGATCATTTTGCTGATGTTTTGTATCCTTTATTTTAGCAGCTTGCAAATTATTTATGCTATCTATGAAAGTTGGGGGGAAAGTTGTACACCTAATACAAAAATAAATGAAACATCTCCAGTTAACTAGCAGATAATTCATTTAGTTCGCTATTAAATAAGAGATCTAGCGCTAAAATCTGTTGTTGTTGTTTTTTTTTTTAATCAAGCAGAGCGCTCTTTCTCGCTGCTATCAGTTGCATGGATACAGTGTCTTTTGCGACTCGCCCAGTCGCGCACCGTCTTCACACGAACGCGCGCTTCAAACTATCGCCGTTGCAGAGACTATTGTGTACAGGCCGCTGGATTGTGTTGCTAATAACTTGCAATGTATAACTATCAGACCGGCCCTCGCGACCTCGAAACACTACCGGCCCACCGAGAGAGATGCGACTCTCCGGATTGCCACTCCGCTACTGACAGGCGGCCACTGTATCACGTGTGCTCGCGCATGCAGCTGTTCTCGCGGTAGTGTTTGTCTCATGACAGCTGCAGCTTCTTTGCTGCGTGCGTGAGGAGAAACACAGACGTTCATAGAGAGAGACTGGAAACGTGCGTGGCACACACGCACATGAAATACGTCTCTTACAAATCTGGAATGCGGTCATTCATAAAAGTATCGATACTAATAAATTTAGGTATCGTGAAGTTTTGAATTTCCAAGTATCGCCGATACTTTTGAAGTATTGGATGCACCGTGCAACACTACTTCCAAACATTTGCATATGCCAGCCCATGTTCAATGACAGGCGGAACTGCGCAGCCGAAGCATGGCATTTGCTCAGTGTTTGGATGTACACATGAACACATAAGTACTTTTTAGTTCCATTATATGGAGCCTCTGAAGAAACAATGGGTTAATTTTATTTTCTCTGGAATTTCCAAACATGTCACCAACAACTGTTTCCTCAACTCAAGTGGTTTTTGACTTTCATTTATATTTTGATTACTTTTTGATTATATATATATATATATATATATATATATATATATATATACTTGTATATATATATATATATATATATATATATATATATATATATATATGACCTGACCTGGAAACAAATCCTGGTCCATATACAATATTCTCTCAAAAATACAAACATGTACATACATGTTGCTCACATATTATGGCAGCCCTGTTTCTGCTAAATAAAGTGTAATGTCACCTGTGCCATTAATATGTTTATAAGCAACTGAAAAAGCACAAATGTCAGGGCATCTCAAAACATCTCAAGGGCAAAAAATATCTTGTTTTTAAACCACGATACTTAAAGCATTCAAATGATAAGCTTCATGACGGCGCAACACAGCAACGTCACGTGAGCGAAATTCTACTCAGGTTAACAAATCACACCTAACTACAACTCTAATTTCTCGCTAGAAATGACATCAGAGGTGGAAAATGTTGGTCAAAAACGTACATTTACACACAAACTGACCACCAACTGCAACTTTCAGATGCCATCTTTATTTTTATTTCAACTGTCACCGCATGGAACAGGATCATGGGATGTCAAAGGCAGCGAATGATACATATTTAGCCTTAAAATTCAATCAGATGAAGGTATTTCAGGAGACACAAATTGAAGTTACAAATGCGGCTTTATTGTTTTCTTACCTAGAAATGCATCCTCCGAAGCATTTTCCTATAAAACCGGCCCAATGCTTTGAGAGATGATGTGTAAAGACAAAATGGCAATGCTACAGTTAGCTTGGCAGGTGTCCATTGACAACACAGCAGTCTTCTGGCAACCACACACAGGACGGTAAATGATGTGGTGATGTAACGCTGCGGTTTGATTTGTGTGATTATCAGTCACCTTGTGTCATGAACCTGTCAGCTTTTGCACCAAACAGGATTTTGAATCATGTGATGTCAGAGCTTCGAACTGATTTATGTGTTGCATTTGCGTAAACAAATGTTTCATCATGAACTATATGTTCCTCTTCCTGGGTTCTGCCCAGGTTCGCATGAGGTCATCTGCATCTTGACAAAATCAGAACACAAAAATGTTTTTCAGTATTCCAAGAAGTTCCAAACAACAAATAAAACAAAGCCAAGAACACAAAGAGAGACCTTCAAAATAAAAGCCAACGGAATACCAAACTAAAAGATGGACGAGAACCAAATGAAAAGATTCCCAAATCCTTAAAATAGAGAATTTTTTTTTCGTGGACAAATTGCACTTCCAATCCAGCCATAATTTCCAGTTTGACATATTAGACAAGAAAATGATGTAATGCCTGATATCAGGTCATTAATTTTAGGAAAGGAAGTTGTTATCAGGGCTAACAGTGAACGATGTACTTCTGTGGTAACGTCCCCCAGTTTTACAGAGCTCTGGATGTTGTATGAAATGTCTTTTTTTTTTAAATGGAATTTGGCTGAAAGTCTGGACATCTGGTTATTTGTCTGCCTCCGATTGCTTGGCAACAGAGTTGATGATGCTATTGGTTGCCCATGTTTTTCTGTCAAGTATTGTATTGTGAATTCTGTTGATTAATTTTTCCAAAGTAAAGTTATAGTTGGCTGAGAAAGATAATGTTTTGTTTAAATTGCGAATGATTTGATATGGTCTTGGAAGCATCCAATAGAATTGCTTTAAAATTGTAAATAAAGCACAGTCTGGGCAAAGTGTGTTTTATAAATTTAGAGCTGTCATTAACACATATTTGATTTTTTTTTTTTACAAAAAAAGTTACGTTTTTTTCTTTTTATTTAATTTTATTTCAAAAAAGTAATGTCAAAAGCTCTTATCGTGGTCATATTTACACAACATACTCCAATGTGTTTTGCCCTGCCTTATATTTTTATAAAATTACTTCTGTAATTTTCTTTACAAAACTGCATACAATAATAAAGACAATTTACTGTATTTTAATGGGGAAAAAATAATATAGAAATGCCTAAATGTTAAGATGGCCACAGCTTATTAAAGTATTTAATTTTGTTAGAAATGGAAGAATTATTTATTGATTAGATTTTATTCATCTTTTTATTTAAGTTCTTATTTGTTTTCATTTATTGTGTTGGGACCCTAAGCTGAACTGGCCTGATTGGACCATCAAAAGAAAAGAAAAAGAAGAAAACAAAACGAAATCTATTGTTGAACAAGCTTGTCTGGAGAGGTAGTGCAGTATCGGAGCTCAAGTCTGACACGAGCAGTCACTGCCGACTACTGGAGACAGGCAAGGCCAGTTCTAGGTCAGCAAGGTTTTTTTTTTCCTTGTGTGATGTCATGAGGAATCACAGATGCTGTGAGAGCTTCAGTGAAATATGAAGGGTAGTTTTTTACATCTCATTCTTGAGTTTTCCTTCAGATGTGCTGTGACTTTATTAGTTCTCACTCAGAAAGCATTTGACTTGCTCAACACTGCGTTCCAATATGGCAAACAAGCTCATTAGCGAATGGCCTCTCTCTTTTATCTCCCAGCTCAATAGCGGCTGGATGTGCTTTCAATGACTTTAATTAGTTACATGCTGAGTGGCTTTGAATTATCCAGTAATGAGAAACCCCAAGTGTTTTATCAGAGTGCATGCAATAGCTGCGGTCATTAAAAGTTATAAGGGCATAAACAAGTTTGCATTTCTCCCTCAATTAGACAGCCCCCCTGCGTCTGCAGAAAGAGGGTGGGCTAAACAGACTCATTAATCTAGAGGTCGACCCTGATTAAAGGAAACGGAAGTAGGAAAGGGTGTCAGAGAGGAGTTTTACAATAAAACACCACCTTCTTAGTCAGAGTCAAGCCATATGCGCTCACACGTTCTGATGCGTAATTCTCATCATTTTACAGTAAAGGATGATTCCAGCTAGGGTGGACAATATACCAGTAGACATGATTAACCAGTGAAAACGTTTCAACCAGTAGAGATTCTGGACTATCGTGGCGCTCACATGCCGTTGATGCGCTGCGCCATCACAAAACATATCGTTGAAGTGCAATGAGCAGCGGAAGAGAATGTGTTTTCAAGATTAACATGGCTTCCAAGATTGTCCAAGATTAAAGGCCACTGCACACTGAGTACGGAATTTTCGTATGCGTTTTTCTGTGTTCGTCAGCCTAAAAATTCGTCACACATAAAAACCTTGCACACCGAGTCCGATGCGTATTTATTAAACCTTTGCGGGAAAAAACGCAAAAATACCAAATGGATTTCGTCAAGCAGTGAGGATGATTTTGTTGCCCTCTCTCTTATTGAAAAGAGAAGAAAGAGAAAATATTACTTCCATCCAATCCTGAAATTGCGCGGAGGAGAGTTTCACCTCCTTATCAAGGAGTTGCGAATTTATCCCTAGCAATTCAAAATTTACTTCAGAATGTCAGTGGGACAGTTTGATGCTTTGCTAGCGATTCTGGAGCCACATATTAAAAACAAGACCACCAATTTCCGTGAACCAATCGATTCTGAATGGAGATCTGGCAGTATGTCTAAGGTATGGACACACACACACACACCCACGCGTGGCCCGGTTGAAGCGCTGGGCAGACAAAACAACTAGGCTGTGATATATTGTGCCCAAATAATACATTAGTTATCGAATTGTCTGCTCAATCACATCTTATTCGAATCTATTTAATTTCAATCTGATTGAAAGGGGAGGTTTATTAATTTCATAATCCAATATAGAGAAGAGAACATAAACACTTGATCGAAACTGAAAACCGAAACTGAAAGCACGGCGCAAATGCATGATTTGAGGACGAGCTCCCCCGGCCCTGAATTGTCAAAAGACCTCTCAAAATGCTGGCTCTGGATGCGAAAAACGCAGAAAATTCGAACCCGATCCGATTAATTTTATGACGGACGAAAGTTTCGGAGGCGGTGTGCAAGCGTGATTGACAAAACGTGAGGTCGAATTTTTTCTTTCACGTGCGAAACTTTCAGATGCGAATTTCGACTCGATGTGCAATGGCCTTTACATGGCTTCCAGTTCGAGATGAGTGTTATCTCATGCTCATGAGTGTTAACTCGAACGTAACGCGAAAGGCGAAGCTCTGAATTAATGGGTATGTCCCTCTTGGCTAATGTACTTTAAGATGGAGGGTCAACATGGCGACTGACATTAGAACCCCTTACCCGTATGTATTTTCAGTTATATTCAGTTTTCGATATATGCACGTGTTGTCTGAAAGAATTGGCGCATATGAAAAAGCATGAGTACTAAAATTAGGGTTTTTTTACGCATAATTAGAGCTTGAACGGTTAAATACAAATAAACACAGTCGTTTATGTCTTAAGTGAAGCGTATACAGTTGAGAAAAAATGCATGTGAAACAGTGTATTGGATCCACACAGTCAATCTTAAAGTGACAACAGCCTAATGTACCAAAGCTAGAAGCTCCCGTAATAATGAAAACCACTAGCATGTATGAATCTTAATTAAACAATAAATAATAATTTAGAAAAATTTTATACCTTTATGATATTATGCTGTACCCACATTGGACCAGTAGTTGGAAAATGAATGAATGACAGGCACCATCTTTTGGCACAATCTTCTGGCGAGACGAAAGTCATTTAGCGTGTGACTCTCTACCATTGAGTGTACATCGTTTGTACAGTCATTATTGTGGGGCATTATGGGATTAAATGAGTACACTCAATAACGTCCACTATGGGGTATTTTTTTGAATCATTTTTCGAGTTAATTCGTTCAGTTCGTTCGTTGAATGAACCAAATGACTCAAAAAAGATTTGTTCATTTTGATAAACGAGTTCGAACAGGAGAGTCATGAAGACACATCACAGAACAGAGCTAGGTGAACATTTGAGCTTATAAAACTTAAACTTTGTTATTTATTTTTTAAATGAGTGATTGTTATGCTTGATAAGACCCTCATTCATCGTCTGGAATCGTTTAAAGCTACACTGTGTGGTTTTTACCCATCTAGCGGTGTAAGATATATGACCATCCAGTGAATATAGTTTCTGTTCCTCTCAATTCCGATTTCGTTTTAACTTCTACGGTGGCCAGTGTTAAGTCCAAGATTAAAATTCGAGATGAGTGTTATCATCATGTCTCTTGAGTATTAACTCAAACGTAAACACTAAAGGCGGAAGCTTGAATTGGTACAGTATGTCCCTCTTTGGCTAATGTACTTTCAAGATGGAGGGGCAACATGGCGACCGACATTAGAACCCCTTACCCGTATATTTTCAATGGCATATTATACACTCACGAGAATACTTTATCTACTTGAACGAAGTACATATACATTAATAAGCACATATTTTTGAAAGAACTAAGTGTTTTTAGCTAAGAATAAACTAAAAGAGTTACACAGTGTAGGTTTAAAGCCCTTTGAACAGTTTTCAGTTTGCACTGAAACTGTCTTTTGGACCTTGAACCGTTTGGTTCCCACTGAAGTGCATTATATGGAGAAAAACCCTGGAATGTTTTCATCAAAAACCTTAATTTCTTTTCGACTGAAAAAGAATGACATGGATATCTTGGATGACATGGGGGTGAGAAAATTATCAGCAAAAGTTTTTTAAAAAAGTGAACTACTCCTTTAAGTTACTAATATTGTGAATTAAGATTTTGGTCATATCGCCCACCCCTAATTCCAGGAATAATTTGGAAGTTATATGAAATTATCTATTTTTAATAGTTTGCTTTTTATTTACACTATAAATTCCAATTTGTCCTGCCTTTTTAAAATTTATTCTATATATTTAATTTATTATGGTTTTATTTCTTCTTTTTAGGAGAAACATTGGAAGCAAAGTTGATATGAAAAAAAGACCCATAAGAATCCAATTAAGCGTCCTGACCTATGAAAGAAAAGCCTCTGAGCAATAAAACCTTCCCCTAATATATTCTTTATCTGTTACATTAGGAGTTCCTGTTTTCCATTAGACAGATGCATTTTTCTTGAACTCATCTTCCAGACGTCTCCTCTACTTTGAATGCTAAATTCAGAAGTCTGTTTGTTTAGAGGCGGCTAATACCTTACAAGTGGAATCTAAAACATCAAATGGAGACACGTTAGCTAAATAGGATACTAGGGAGGTTAAGAGTTTCTCGTTGCTGTTCGAGATCCAAAGATAATGAAAGATTTGTGGCCTCTAGAGTTGTGCAGCTTTAATCCCATAGAGACTATATATTTTGAAGGTCCGTGTCCATAGAGAACCACTATTCCTTCAGATACGTCAAGATCGTAGGACGTATTGCTTGACAATGGTGCAGTTCATTTGAGGCCCTCTTTCCACACCTTTCTCCAGATGGCCAGACCACAGCTACTTCATCCCGAACTCCTCTCTCTCTCTCTCTTTCTCACTCACTCACTCGGCTCTTTGACCAGAAAGAGCTCTGTGTCTTGTTGTCGCTGTCTTTTACATCTTAATATAATTCATGGGCTAAATCTGTTTGCTATTTTAATGCTTTTAATTCATATTTGAACTGCTGCTCACTGGAGTGGGAAAATGTGGATTGTGTTATTATGCTGTATCTGGAATCATCAACGGCTGATTGATCGCTTTGCCGTTTTGGTGTTTGTTTCTTTGTTTTTATTTGATGTTATTCAGAGTCTCAGGCTTTTTATTTTCAAGGGAAAATATTTTGTTATTTATTTGACATTTAAATAATTGTTCAGTTAGAAATGTAGTAATCAGTTTTTGGGGTCATTGGTATCAAAATTCACTTTTACATGGTATTTGCATATAAATGTGTCTTTGCAGTGTGTGGACACAACCACACTACAATTAAGAAAATCCATTCACTCCTTTTTTATCCTCAAAAAGCCTAAACACTCTCAATAATCAAGCCTTTTGGATTATCTGTGCAATATGATGTCATATTGCTCATGCTCGCACCACGACCACTGACGGCCTGTCATTCTTAGTATATTTCCGCCCTCAGCCACTTGTGTGCCAAGGCAGGTTCCCAAGGCAGTCTTGTGATAACACAGCCCGTTCTCATCCCAAAGCGCCATATACAAACGCTTTTGCAAAAGCGTAAATATACAACGCACAGGGTACCCTTTAGCGCCAAATGAGACGTAAAAATAAAGCGGGCAGAAGGCGCCTCCGAGTGGCCTAACCCTACCCCAACCCCATACCTAAACTTAACCGTCTCATTTGGCGCTAAAGGGTACCCTGTGCGTTGTATATTTACGCTTTTGCAAAAGTGTCAAAATATGGCGCCTTGGGATGAGAATGCGTTGACACCCAGGGGCCTCATTTATAAAACTGTGCGTAGGATTTGCGTCAGAAGTGGCGTGCGGATGAAACATCAGGGACGTGCCGTATGCACAGAAATATTCGGATTTATAAAACCGTGCGCACGCACATCCTACGCATTTTTCCCTTAATAAATCACGATCAATTCTAAATGTAGCGCAGCTTTTTGCGGCTTCATGTCACGCCCATAATTGCCCATAAATAGTCCGTGAAACGCCCACAAGTTAATATTCAGTCGAATTTCGAAATCATGTTAAACACAGAGAGGAATTTTAAAAACGTAACTTCACTCAATGTGAAGTAGAAGTTATCGTTTGCGAGGTGAACAAGAGGAGAAAAATGTTGTTTGGAGGGCACAATGTGGGCATTACTAATTACTGCACTTGAGTGGCAAAAGGTCGCTAAGACGCCGTAAATGCTTGGACTGTGACCGAAATAAAAAGAAATGGTCGGACATCAAAGTCGAGGCAACAAAGCGTCTCATTAATTCAATTAGTGAGGTGGCCAAGGAGTTGGGCGAAATCAAGACTGTCCTAACTGAAATAAACTGCACAATGAGGGAATTCTTGAATAAATAATATATTTTTCCACACCTTTTGTTGTGAAGATGATGCGTTCACTCCGAATTCCTTCCATTTAATCGCCACATCTTCTAAGAGCGCAAGATCACCTATTGTGCGTCATATGCATTGTGATGGGGCATTTTATTTCTGTCCATT
The DNA here is from genome assembly GCA_030378365.1 of Hybognathus amarus. NCBI lineage: Eukaryota > Metazoa > Chordata > Actinopteri > Cypriniformes > Leuciscidae > Hybognathus > Hybognathus amarus. Next base: position 32,963 of record JAQIUQ010004968.1, on the reverse strand, counting down.
TAATTCTGCATCTGACAAGCTACAGATGTCGGTTATAATCTACTTGGAAATGGGAAATAGTTCAGCGCAAATGTCATTTCTTGCAGCTTTCTGAATGGATGAGACGTTATTTTATCAAAAAATAAAACAAAATAAAGGCATATGCATGAATACCATGATTCCGTAGCTCCCCAGTGAAAAAATAATAGCCTACATCGATTTATCGATCCATCTATATATCTCCCTAATTATCTATCTATCTGACTGACTATCTAATTGCTATATCTGCTCCGTTAGACGGACATATTGGCGAGAATATCAGTTTTGTACATTATTTTGTTTTGTTTACCATCTTATTTATGAGGATGAATTGTATAACATGCCAATATTATTGCAGCAGAACATATTTCACTTTTTGGAAATATGTGTTAATTTGCATTTCTGTTGCAGATCGATATAAACGGGTGTTCGTGTAGGCTGTTAATTGTAAGACTTGCTTTGTGAAGTCTTCGTGTTATTTATTAGAGTCATTTAGGCTTATTTAACACAACGGTTTCACACACTTTCACGTGTTTTTTCCATCTGCCGACAAGGTGTCGCCATTTCTCATTTCACCCGTTTTTGCGCGTGCGCCTGGGTCAGAGCTTGCGTGAAGGACCGCACATTTTACCGTCAAGTTTGCTTTTTATAAATACCAACTATTGCGTAGAGAGCGTGTACGCCTTCTTTTGTGCGTAGGCAACGTTTATAAATGAGGCCCCTGGTCATTTCATCCGTTTTCTGTGATCGGATAGCAAGACCCGAATCCGATCGCTCAAACCACATCAGGAGGTGCAATGCACTGAAACAACGTTGTAAAGAAAAAGTGGGCCAAAATTCCTCCCCAATGATGCGAAGATACTGATAAAGTGCTAACACTTTACAATACGTGTGCACTAATAAGCATTAATTCATGCTTAACTAATGCACAGATAATACTGAATTAATGTGTAACTAATGATTATTTAAGCTACACTGTCAGAAAAAAGGTACGAAAGCTGTCACTGGGGCGGTACCTTTTCAAAAGGTACACTTTTGTACCTAAAGAGTGCATATTGGTACCTTCATGGTACACTTTTGTACCTAAAGGGTGCATATTGGTACCTTCATGGTACATATTTGTACAATTATGATACCAATATGCACCCTTTTAGGTACAAAAGAGTACCTTTTTGAAAAGGTACCGCCCCCAGTGACAGCTTTCTACATTTTTTTCTGACAGTGTAGGTTAATGTATTAGTTCATGCATGAATTGTAATTAATCAAATATGTAATTGTGGATTAATTCCATAATAACTATTTTTTTTAACTAATAGTGTTAATTACCAGAATGAGCCAAAGCCTTGTATTTCAACTTCCAGATATGACAGGTACACTAATATGCATTAATACAAGATTAATTACTTCATTGTTAGTGCAAATTCATGTGCACATTACTACAATTACTAAATGAATAGTTATTAATGATGTGCCCAACAAGTAAAGTCATAACATAATGATACCTTTGCAAATCATTAGCTAATGATTAATTAAAGCAGACAACTGGAAGTTGAAGTGCATAGCTTTGACTAATTGTGGTAATTAACACATTAATTGACACTATTAGTTAATAAAATATGTTATTAAGGAATTATTACACAATGACACATTGAATTAATTGAATTAATAGCAATTCATGTATTACTTAATCTATTAATCATATTGACTATTTATTAGTTGCTGATGCAGTAATCATTCATTAATGGTTTAATTATTCATGAGTTACTCATGATTATCTGTGCATTAGTTAAGGATGAATTAATGCATATTAGTGCACCCGTATTGTAAAGTGTTACCGATAAAGTCATAAAGAAAATGATTTCTTCAAGTTATTCTGCTAAAGGGTGGTTCTACAAGCAATTGAATCATAGGGTGTACTTAGTTTGTCACACATGGCTTCTCCATTTTGGATTTATTTTTGTGAAATAAATAATGTAGGGCTGTCAGTTAAATGCGTTATTAACGGCGTTAACGCAAACCCATTTTAACAGCGTCAAATTAATGGTGCGATTAATGGTCTTTTGGCCTATTAAACTTTGTAGTTTTATTGTGTGGAGAGTGTCCCAGAAATCAAATGTGTGGAAAGGGTCCCGGATTTCCGGTTCTTGCGTGTATATAGAGGAGAACCTAACCTGGAGCACCAAGAGCACCACAGTATATATATATAAATATAAATATATAAGTATTTATTGCACTGATTGGATTGCATCTAATTTCGTTGTACAGTACATGTATAATGACAATAAAGTTTCTTAATTCTTACTTTCACATGCTTTTGCAAGAGGACGCAGCATCTATGCTGCGCTATGAAACCCATTCATTTCAATGGCTTACGCCATGCGAGGACGTTTTGTTGCTTCGTCGACCAAAGCGCAAGCAGAACTAGCTAGACCATAGACTAAACAAGAAGCACGCCGCACACACTCGTTTGGGCCATATAGTTGGTTAACGTTACGTTTTGAGTGGATGATGAGCGCAAGACGCCGAAATGGATGCCAATAAGATTCTGAATGGAAAGTTTACTTTTAAAAAGTCAAATAGTCCCATTGACAAGACCAAGTGATCTGTGTGTTTGTCGCTGTGAACAGAGCTATCATCATCGCAGCACGTCCAGTCCTGAAACACCACTTGATGATGGCCAAGCACACTAACGCACACACACACAGCTGATGCGAATTCTCCACCCCTCGTCAATATCAGGACCTCGTTAGTATGTCTTTCACCCTTTTATTGATGGACGAGTGTTACATTGTTTGAGAGATTATTTGCTCCAAGTGAGAATTCTAGTGTGAATTTGAACACAGTATATGCCAATGTTGTTTTCAATAAAAAAATAAATTGCACAAAGCAAGCCGATCAAGAGACATTTCGAATAGATAAATATGCGATTAATTGCGATTAATCGTGAGTTAACTATGACAGTAATGCGATTAATCCCAAATTAAATATTTTTATCGTTTGACAGCACTAAAATAATGACACTGTGTAATATGTCAAGTATTGTTGTTCGGCTGTTGTCCTGATATGTAAAACCATAGAATTCAAAAGGGTGTACTTTCTTTTTCACATGACTCTTTATATGCATGTATAAACAAAGAAATGTGTCTTTTTTTTAAAAAATTAATGCAGCCTTTTTGAGTATATGAGCCTTCTTTCAAAAAATATTAAAACATACTTTCCCAACCTTTTGAGCAACATGATATTTATATCCTTTTTTTTTCTTTTTTTTCTGCAGTTACTACATTGACAGGCGGGTGACCAAAGTGGAAGACTTTATGAAGACAAGACTTCTGGACACCCTGTCTGAGCAGATTACCAAGGTGTTAAAGGTAAAATTTCCAGTAGTTTGTTTTAAAGACAGCCAGCCTAGATATCTTTTGTTTTTGAATGTGAAGCAGATCAGAGATGTACTGATATCCTGTATGTGTTGAGGTTGTTGTTGTTGAAAGTCCCTCCAGTGCTCATTAACTGTGTTTATCTCAAGGGTCCCGGGTTTATCCTCAGCTGCACCATCCAAACAAGCTGTCGTCGGTCTGATAGGTGGCCTAGTGTTAAGGGAGCGTGGGTCAGGGCACAGTAAGGAAGGAAAGCTTTTGATTGAGTTTACAATTTACAAGTTCCCCCTCAGACTCATGATGTCCCAGCTGCTCTGGGAACGGTCCCCTTTTGCTCTAATAAGCAGTACCAGGTTTCACAACATTTAAGACTTCCCTCAGGAGGCCCAATCTATAAATACATAGCTCTCCTGTTTTATGCATCTCAAACTCACACATCTGGTCCAGTGTTCCCCTGAAAGTGAATGAGGGGAAAACTGACCTTCCTCACAGTTATCAAACAAAAGACGCCAACGTTTTGTTCACTACCAAACCCCCAGTGGGATCGTGATTAGTGCCCATTACATGTGTGATGTCAGATGAACAAGTGCTTATTCCACTTTTAAACTTCAGGTCCAACGGTCTGTTAAAATAAGTAATAAAATACATAAAATAAGTAATAAAAGATGGAATTCACATCTTTCTGTTTTCTTTAGTGGATCTGCAGGTGTTTGGCGGCATATGTACCCTCCTGCTGTTTGTAACAGTTAACGGATTTATTTTGAAATATGATTTATGGTTAAGAGTTGATTTTGCTGGCTGTCACTCGCTATAGCAGGTCCCGAGGTTCACAGTGTGTCTGAATCACAAGTGGAGAGAATGAGGAGAGCTTTTCTTTGGCTTATTATGGAATATGCCTAATACCCAACATGTGTTGTATTATAACCAGACTCTGACCCTGCAGCTGGACGGCCGTCGGTTGTGTATTATGCTGCAGAGATGGGATCTGATCTCAAATCATGGCCGTGGACTGTTTATGGACAGTCTGATTTAAATTGAGCACACAAACTCGAGTCAAGATGCTGGTTTTTATCAGTCAGCTCAGCTGCATGGGGGAAAAACACTTTCACAACATTTATTATTACATTTAAGTCATACAATTGTATTCAATTAATTGTGTAAATTAAACAGTTAGTTTTTAGCAATTTCTATCATATATACAGTATATATATATATATATATATATATATATATATATATATATATATATATATATATAGATAAATGTCTCCTTATGCACTGTCACTCTCTTATTACTGTAAAAACAGTAATATTGTGAAATATTAGTACTATTTTAATATATTTTAAAACTAATTTTACTCAAAGTCTTCTGGCCTGGGTGCCAGCCAAACTTTGACCTGCCCACAACATTTGAGGATGTGAAGTTCAATCTCGATTTGATTCTCGATGTAGAGCAAGTATACCCAAACCAAAGCTGTTCGGACCAATCAAATTGTCAGAGAAGGCTATATCCGATGATGGACAGATGATCAGCAGTAATGTAATAATCCATGTCACCAAAGAGCGCTTGATTGGTTTACAGTGTTGATTTAGTTTACAACAAAAAATGGCTGCCGCTGGAGAATTTAGATGTGTAGATTCTGCCATTGCGTCTGCTATAGAAGATGTAGACAGAGCATTCATTTTAAAAGAGGAACAGAGAACCTCAATCAAGGCATTTGTCGATCCATTTAAGTGCAGAGACATTTTCTTTCCTGATTCGGTTGATGGACCTAGCCTGGCTAACGCCAGACCCAATTCTCGTTGAGACTTGGTTCTGGGAACCACATGCACAATTTCTCGTATTTGAGGCGTGGTTTACGAATGCCCGACGCCGTTTATTGGGTGCTAAGAATTTCTATAAAATGTGCTTGTACGTAGCTCATAGCCAATCGTTTCAATTAGAAAAACACAAGTATTAAGTACAGTTTAACATAGATGATGTTATTTGCATTGGAAATTGTTTGCGCTTGTACTTCACAAGTTTAAAAAAAAATACAAATTTAATTTAATGACTAAAGTGTCAACAACTTTAATCGGGTACGTGTGCACAGCTGAAAGTTATGCTACTAAAGCGATAGCTGTATATTGATATTGAAAAGCAACACAACTTAGTGGCACTGTGACAGCCACAGTAGGTAGTCTACAGGCATAATGACAATATGAAATTAATAAATATCACTTACCATTTATAAGTTAAATGGACTTTGTCGACGACGATGCCTAGCAGGTACTATACAACAACGTGGCTAACATGTCTTGCCACTTTTCGCTCATTCAGACCTCGGGACCGCCGAACAGAAGTTGGTATTGACAATTCTTTATCGCATTTTCTTTCTCGGGACACAGCTGAGCGGCAGATATTCCAAGGTTGACTGCCTTCTATATCCAGTCCTCCATTAGGGCGATTAATGGTGAGACAACAATAACGACTGGGGTCTCGTGACGTTAACGCCAAAAATGGCTCTTTTTTCTAAATAAAATTGCATTCTAAACTACTTAAAACAATATCTAACGCTGCATCAAACCGTAGCTTCGCATCTGTTGCCATGTTGAATCCATAGAAATAAACAAACTTCGTCGGTGTGAGGCCGGTGTGAGGGATAGATGTCGTCATCGTCTTGCTGCTCCCTCCGCGTTCTGTGATTGGTTCCCTAAATGAGGTGAAAAATCTGGCCATGGTATCCAGACTGCCTTTCAGCGCGAAATTAAATCATGCTGCAGTAAGGTAGTATGGGGAAACCCAGACTACAATGGAGCAGTATCAGATTGATTTTCTGACTAGAATCTGAGTATGATGACGTCAGGCTTCAAGGCTTCAGAAATCATTCTAATATGATGATTTGGTGCACAATAAACATATCTTATGAATTTTGTTGTTGAAAATGTCAGGGGTGGTTGCAGCAGGTAAACAGTCGAAGAAGGAGGAGGTTCCAACATGAGTTTAATATAAAATATCCACAAGGTTAACAGAAGGTAGCAACTCACAGTAAATGTGAATGTGACCAGACCGAGAATGAACGTGAGGCTACAACTTATGCTACGTTTACACGTACAAAGATATGCTTAAAACTGAGAAGTTTTTCCTTTGAAGTTTTTCCTTTTTGAGTGAGAAAAAAAAATTCTGCTGCCAGGCCATTAGATGGCGATGAAACTGTATAGACGGAACACGTAATATGCATGACACGTGTGCATGATGTCATCGTCTTCAGAGATTTGCGTTTTTGTTGTTTACATGGAGAACCATTTTGAAACCCGTTTTCAAAAGTTGACGTTTCAGGCACCCAAAACGCTGTTGTCGTGGAAACGAATAGCCAAAACGCATAAAAAGTTGAACAATTTAATTTTAGTTGAAAATGATGTCGGAAAATGGTGTTGTGTAAAAAGACCATAAGACAAACTGAATGTAACTGTGAGTTGCTGCTTAATTTTTTGTGGAAGCAGTGCTACTTCAGGATTCGTTTGATGAATTCTGCATTTATTTGAAATCGAAATCTTTTGTAGCATTATACATGTCTTTACGGTCAATTTGATCAATGAATTGGATCCTTGATGATTAAAAGTATCAATTAATTAAAAAGAAAACTTACTGACCACAAAATTTCAAACTATTTTCAAACTATGTTTGTATGTATTTTGGATTTCCACATTTATTTTCAGTGTATATCTCAGAATACATGTGTAACAGTCATATAAATATTGTATATATAAATAAATCTGATTGGTCATTGTAAATATCAGTGAGATGGTCTCATCTTATTTTAGTGGACTATACACTTAAGGCGGGCGTACACAGTGCGATTTTTGCTGTTTACAAGCTCGCAGATGTTTTTTTTCTCTCTGGAGAAATTGCGTGGAAATCGGTTGTGCTCGCATGTTGTGGCTTGTGTCGTGTACTAGGAAGATATGAGCCGAGCCAAGAGACCTCTCGACCTCACGATAATTTTTAAACATGTCTAAAAAGTTTGGGAGCTGTCGGCATGAATTCCTGAGGTGTGTGCGGTTGAATGAGCCGATTCTATCTGAATTTGACCAATCAGGAGCTGAAGCAATCCACAGAAGAAAGACGAAAATGGCAGCGCCACAGCAAATTTGGACTATTGAAAGCCTACCACTTTATTATGATTTTAGTATCATAAATGGATGCACAATTATCAGTGATATGTTTTACTATGCTCAAACAAAAGCCTTTCAACTAAGTGCAAAATTCAGAATTAAATGAATGTACAGTAATTTGTAGCCTACAAATAGAGTCTGTATTTGTGTTGTAGCCTTAATAAGCGCATTTCATTCCATATTTATTATAATGTTTTTTTTCCCATCTATGTTGATTATGAAAAGTATAGATTACGCAATATATCGGGAGACATGGCCAGACATGATTTTAACCTTCATTGAGTGTTGTTTTGTAGAAAGCCTTTCTTTAAAGTGATTTTCGTTTCGTATAAATTGTATCTTAATTTTAATAAATTTTTCATTGACCAATTGCCTGGATTTAATTAATAAGAAGCAAATATAGCTGGATTCACAAATGCACATCTTGATTGTTGCAAGCAAACATGTCAAAATAAAGACAACCACAACAACCGTTGAATTGTCCTTGTTTGAGTCTGTTAATATAGCAATCAGTCACCAATTTGGTGAACAGATTCCCCAGTCTGAGAAAGCAGATTTTTAATCAGGGTTTTTGGCGCGGAACTTCGTGCGTTTTCTTCGGAATTCAGCTGGTGAAAAAATATCACTGCATCCGTATGATTTTCGGATAAATTCGCTCGTAAAGTGTGCGTGGACGTAGGATCTTCCGACTGTCAGAATTTGCACTGTGTACACCCGCCTTTAGACAATAGTCAACCGTCCATCACTGAACTGTTGATATTTTGTCTCAACTGTTCAATAGTTTGTCTCATCTGATAAATATTTGTCTGTTTCTTTCAGATTGTTCAAACTCATGCTCCTGAGAAGCGTGTGTGGCTGGGTGGAGTTGGTCCGGCTTGGGCAGGGGGCACCAATAATTTGTCCGACACATTTGCTGCTGGTTTTCTGTAAGTAAAGCACATTGGCTATAGGGGCTCTAAAATCTAAAGTATATTTTGGCTGTCAACTACAAAAAAATTAAATAAAAGCATATTTTGTTACCTTTTGGAGCTCGGAAGGGTTCAGTTTGAGCAGATGTTTTATACCATCATCTCTGTCATCGTCAGAGCTCATTTCCCAGTACATTCAGCATAGGGTTGGGTATCGTTTGAATTTGAACGATTCTGATTCTGATTTCGATTCCTTGTTTCGATTCCGGTTCCTAACGATTCTCAATTCCGATTCTTTTAAGAGGCAGGGTCAAAAAAGTTTAGCTAACCTTGCTAACCAACGGTCTTTCTGAAGGAAATACTCCTTCTGTCACACAATACTCCTTATGTCACAAATTTTGTGTTTTGCCGAGATTTTCGTTATTTTTAGAAAAGTGAAGCCACACTTTGGACCACCGACGTAAGCTACTCAAGTTCGAACTCGCGCGGTTATGCCAACACTTCCGGTAGAAGCTTCTTCGTTGGTGTTGTTCAGCGGTGTCTTCTTCCGGTCAGCGGACTATGAATATCGAAACTAGGAATCAGAATATTTACTTTCGAACGATTCCGGGAAAAACGAAAAGTTAGTCCCGGTTCAATCGATTCTCTGATACCCAACCCTAATTCAGCATCTGGCTCATATTCACAATCTCAAATATATTCCTTAATATCAATATAAGAAAAATGACATCTGATCACTGACAGATTTGTCACCAGATCCACCAATACACTAATACTTTTATTGTATATATACTTACATACATTAGGTTGTGAGCGACCCTATACGCATAGAATAGTTTATATATGTGTATGTGTGTATATATATATATATATATATATAAAACAGATTTACTTTTATATCTATTTTTCTTGTTATATTACTATTCTATAATGGATAGATTGTGGAATGCTAAGATGGTTGATGAGTGAATGAGGGGGAGGGTCGTGAATAATGTCCTGGGTCGATAAAGACTAGAGGAATGCGTTTAAAGGGCACCTATTATGGCATTTAAAATGTTGCTAATATTGTTCTGGGAGTCCCCAACAACAGTTTTACATGCATGCAATGACAAAAAACACTTTTGTTGTCTTATAATATACATTTATTTTTACCTGATTTGCTCACCGACTCCCAAATGATTCGTACAATGACTCATTTTTCCAAACCACTCCTTTGCGTGACTCTAATCGGCGGTGATTGGTCAGATGACAGACGCAGTCAGTTATTGTTTGTTAGCAAAACGCTCTATTCTTTATGACAACTCCAATAACAGCGACAAACATTTCACATATTTAAAAAAATGGACATTGGAGACCTAGAGGCTGCACTGAGCGTAACTTACACACACACACGCGCACACACATACTTATTGCGCCTTCCCTCCTCGCGCCCAGATGCTACAAAACCATACAAAACCCATAAGAGCAACAAGTATTAATAATACTTACAGGTTGTGATTCAGAGGAGGAAGCTGATCCATATACACTGGGTAAGTAAGTTACTGAGCCCCCTTCAGGAACAATTCGGCTTGTGAATCCACATTTGAATTCATTTATGTTTTTGATTGATTCGTCATTTAAAATGATGAGAACACAATCGGGCTATGCTGTTGTGGTATCGTTGCAAATATGAACTCTAACCACCGATTTCACATGCTCGTCCCTGGTAAATGAAAACAAAGTGTCTGAACTATCTTTGTATTGTAGAACACATGCGTCTTCTTGACATGATGCTATGATGAAGTATTTGAATGTGTGCTAGACTTCAAGTTTACACTTCCGTCTGCGCACGCAGTAACTGGGCGCAGCCAATATGTCTCTACATCACAAAGTAACAAGCTTAATGACTTGTTTCAAAAACAATTCATTTCATAGACTCAAAGTCGACTCTCACTTTTGAAAGACAATAACTTTATATATGGTGCACATTCAGATATATATCTTTGCAGGATGTTTTCATTCCCTTAGAGCTATATTCCATACCACATGAACAGTCATTTTCAAAAATCCATGATAGGGGCTCTTTAATGGTTAATTAACTAATATTCTGACAATTGTGTCTGCAGTTAGTGCAATGAAATATATATGCCATTGACTTGTGTTGACTAGTGTCAGTAAAACACCGCTTTTACGCACCGCTTTTGTTTTTCATGTTTTGTAAACTGAATCTACGCACGCACCCAAAAATACCTTTTATGTACCTTATAAATGTCATGTATTTTGCCAGGTGCATTCCTAATGTTATGATATTTAAACCGCAATTTTGCTTGAACTCTGTTTTTGCTTTAGATGGCTCAACACTCTTGGCATCGCTGCAGCTCATGGGATTGATGTTGTACTCCGAACATTCTTTCTTTGATTACGGATACAATCACCTTGTCGACCAGAACTTCAACCCTCTACCTGTAAGTTTTAAAACATACACAGAAACCAAATCAATATCAGTCAAAAGCCCTAATCGGACTGGACTAGTTTAAAAAAAAATGTTTGAGTTCGGGTTGATTTGGACTGGGCTAACATCTTCGTGTTTATTACAGCGGTGGGAGTGTGTGTTTTCTAGGTGTTACAGAAGGTCATATGTTGTTCTTGCGTACATCACGCATGGCATATATGAAGAGTTCAGATGCAAAAGCCTCTAAAATGACCATTTTTATCAAGCTTGTATATTTAAGTTCAGTAATTTCACTTAAATGACAATTAATAGGTAATCTTCATTGCCATTTAAGTGAAATTACTGAACTTCAATATACAAGCTTGATAAAATGATCATTTTAGAAGAAAATTTCAAATGGCACTTAAGAGGCTTTTGCATCTGAACTCTTCATGTCTTTTCATTTATTATTTGTTAATATAATTTTTTCATTTATTAGAAAAACCCTATTCTTCACAAGTTTATAGCAGTGGCTATTTATAATAAACTGAGTGTGCAGTAAAAAATCTCACTCTAACCTGACTCTGATATTTAGGCGAGACACTACAGGTGAATTGGGTTAAATTTTTAACTAGCAGATATCACCATGAAACTTTCCCAGTTGATTACCTACATAAAATGTACTACAAGTTTTATAAGTCTTGGATAAAGCCAGGTTCAAAATTCTTTCCTCATTGTGTTCACATATTGGATGGGAAAAAAAAATCACAGAGGGATTTATGGATGTCTACTTTTGTTATCCTGAATATACTGTCAATAACTTTTGGTGTATGTAGGTGCTACTAAAGGGGAGATTTCGGACTTGGAGTATGAGAGAAAAGTAATTTATTTTGAGAATCACATTGTCAGAAATTGGCACCAGCCAATGAGATTGGGCGTCTAGAGTTAAATCCACCCTTTACTTTCACGATTGGTTGCTGATAAAAAGGAAATGACCATATTTGGATCTGACCGCATTGTACAGGAGAGAGAGAGAGATATTGAAGACAAATATCCCAAAATCTCAAAATTGGCCAGTGAAAAAAAAAAAAAAAAGTGTCCCGTCTGAAAATGAGCAGTCTTTATGCTATGTGGCTTTATTTATTAATTGTATATTAATTGTTATTTTTTTGTCGGATACCATCCAAATTGAAACTAAATTATTGCATATCGAAGATTGGTGCGTAAACGGTAGCTCAGGTAGGTTAAAAAACTAGATTAGGACAAGAAACTAAAAAAAACTAGATCGGACAAGATTCGATTTCTCTGAGGACCGTTGACTTTGCCGAAAAACACTGAAAAACACTGACTTGGCAGATTGGAATGGGCTTAAAATCGCAAAATTACGTCTGTGAAACATGAATATCTCTAACGTTCATCTGGAAAAACTTGTCCCGTCCGAATACGGCTAAAGTTGTTTAACAGTCAGACATAACCTGCAGACTGATTCAAGTCATATACCACACGCAATGAATGTTACTCAAATTAACACCATACGCAGTGATCTTTGCGGTATGCTCGTTACCGTATTGTAAAACCGCCTAAAAGCCTTACGTAAAAATTACCTGGGTGTAGTTTTTTCCACATGAAGTGTCTGAAAATGGTCCTTCGGCTGGCAGTCTTTAGCATGTGGCCCAGGCACCTTACGGCTTTTCCCGTGGGACCTATTAGCCAAGATGAAAGGTGTTTAGTGGTGTTGAATACTAGGCAGCTGAGGCGAACTGCACTGAAATTCAAGCCCGAGACAGTGTCACCTGTCTCCCACCCCCTCTACATGTGTGGAACAGCCAGATGCTGACAGCACTGCAACCCGAGACCAGGGCACTCCACAGGTACTGTAGCCCCACCCTCCAGACCGCTGCCAACTTCATCCTGAATTATGGAGACCTCACTCTTTCAGTGTCCGCAGGTCAGACCCCTGGAGACGGGACAAACAGAAGACTTCAGTTCAGTTTTAGTTTAATTTGAGAACCTGTAGGAAAGGCTTCGACTGTATAGGAGACATACAGTTTTTGGGACGAACAGAGTTGGGTGTGATGCATTAGCTGCTAAGTAATTCATTACTGTAATTGAATGACTTTTCCCTTGAAAAAGTAAAGGGATTAGTATTAATTAAATATTTCATAGAACAATTCTATACAATAGTGGGTTTAACAAACATTTCATGTCTTGTTAAAATGCATCTCCCTTTGGTCAGTTCAATAATAATGTATGCAATTTTATAATATTTATTTGAATTAATTTAAAGAGCAGTTTCATGTCTATCCTTGTATTGTTCCACTGGTCTAGGTCGATATGAGATTTAGAAAGTAATTAGTAGTAAGTAGTGGAATACTTTTTAGAGAGTCGAATTAGAGGAATCGAATTAAACCGTTGAAGTTGTAGTTGGGAATTAATTACTTTTTTAGAGTAACTTACCCAACACTGGGTACGACTAATATTATGAAATCTGATTCAAAACAAAATTTCAATTTATTTTATTTTAAATTAACAAAAATAAAAGATTAACAGTATTTTACTTGGCTAACGGTAATCTCGCTAACTAAAACTAAAGCCGTAAAAAGTGAATTAATTCAAATAAAAATTTACTAAAACTTATTTTATGTCAGCTAGTTGCCATGGCAACATTTCCCAATTTTGTTTAGTTTAAGTCAAAGTACTAAAATAAAATAAAAACTATGTACACGTTAAAAAAACGAATAAAAAATGACTAAATGACTAAAACTTTAACTAAAATGAAAACAGAAAATATAAACAATAAAATCTAATTCAGAATATTAAAAGGGGCTTGACTGCTTTTTTTCTTTGCATGATTGTATTTATGGGGTGCAATATAACATGTATTCGTGGTTTTTCTTTTTTAAAGTCTTATTTTTCATAAACTTCACCTTTATTGTAAGCCGTGCTCTCCTCTGTCCCCTGAACGAGCGGTTCACTTCCTGATTCTATGAAAACACTCCCTCAGAAACACGTAGTGAGCTCAGATTGGTTAGTTTGGCCCGGTGTGTTGTGATTGGCTAAACTGTCGCTCACGTTGTCCGGAAGGTGCATGTCATGAGCTCCGGTCCAGATGTAAATATGTGTCGAACTGCAGTATCAGTTTGAGGCAGAATCAGACCAGAGAAAGCCGCGATGAAGAGAGTCAAACAGAACCTCACCACACACGGCTCTTACTAAACAATTCTGAATGATAATTTGCTACATTTTTTAACTTGTTATTATACATGTTTATTTTACATAATAGCATCTGACTGGCAACAATAGCAACTGACTGGCTTCTAATGTTAAACACAAACAGCGTTGGCAAGTTTACATTCTTGATCAAAATCGAAAATAACGTCATAAAGCATATGAAAAATACGTTTAAAACATTAGTACTTGTAGAAAATTCAGGTCCATAATGTTTGTACGTGTTTGTCGTTGACACAAAATAGCATAGTCTAACTAGTAGTGGCTAAAGCCAGCGCTGGCATTTGAAAAAAACAACACAAGGCTACGTCTGGTATTATACATGCAAATACATTTAAAATGATGAAGTCTTAGCCCACTTACAGATTGTGGCCCAACAACTGCTGCCTCTTGTTTTAAAGTTCGGATCTGCTTCATGTTTTAGTAACAGTTTCTTGTTGAATCCGGTGTTGAACTCGTGGAGATTCTGGAAGCTGTCTTCTGTAAATGCGCAGCACAGAGAGCTAGATTACGATCGTCACTTTCAGAAACATAATCAAACATAAATTGTATCCATTGTTGACGAAGTACAGCGTCCGTGGGAAGTCCGAGCACAGAAGACCTGACATCTGCGTGAACAACACACTCGACGAGTCGACGTGCCTCAGGAAATATGCGCATGCCATTTTCTGCATATTCAGAGGGAGGGGTTGATGCAAATGTGTGGGTTAGTGACGTACCATAACCCAGCTGTAGTCCCAATCGAGTCGTTTTTGTAGGCAATTATACTTCCTGATTTTTAAAAGACGATATCTCTGCTTACACTGAACTTTCAGCGCTGCAACTTTGCAGATACTGTTCATGCACCAACAGCAACATTACACACTATTTAAAATGAAAAAAGTGAAATCGCAGTCAAAAAAAGTGAATCATTTTTTTATTCTTAAATAGATAAAATAAAATTATAAATTAATATAAATATATAAATCTTCCAGGTTTTGTTTGTTATAGGAATATATGAAAAATAATTTAGAGGTTAATTAATAGGTTACCTTTTTACAAAATTGACAGAACATCAACTGTAAATGTAATACTAATACATATGCAGTGACTACAAATGAAATATGAATAAAGAATCTTTTTGCCCGTATCCTTCTCTAAAAATGTTTTCACATAGACAAAAATAACCATCTTTAATCCTCTTCCACCCTTAACATTGAAACAGTCCCACTGATTTTACCTTCACGTGCAGCTTACCTTCACGTTCCTACTGTTCCTGCAATCCTCACTGACTCCAGATGCTGATAGATACATTATCTGCTCGTGGCCCTCAGTTCTTTTACAGCCCACCAGCGGTGGACAGCCATGACCTGTCGACCTGCCCAGGATAACATATGTTCCCGTGCAAGCAGTAAAACTAAAGGAAGACATAATGAGGACATTTAAAAAAAGAAATACAGCAATGCTAGAAATTCTTGATTATAAAACGCTTCACTAAAGGGCCTGTGGGAATGTGACATTTCTGGTCCAGAATCTCACCAGGCGCGTTTTCTTCCAGGACAGGCCAGAACGAGCATCTTTCCATAAAATGCACTTTGAGCTGCGCTTTCGTCAAGCACTCCTCACAGCTTTCGAATCGGTCATCTTTTTTCTTTCGTTTTTTCTGCTTCTAGTTTAATATCTCTAGTTATTCCAAGGACCAATCGCCCCCTGCTGGGATCGCTATGCTTTAAACATAGCTGGATGTCTGTGGGAACTGCCAGACGCCCCACAGTGAGAATTCGCAACAGCCGCAAACCTGTCGGCCTGCGTGGAAAATTTACTGTCCAACCTTTTCTCTTTAATCGCTCACTGACTCATGTCTCCGTTTCTTTCCCTTCACACCTCAGCTGAAGATATCATCCCCTCTTCTTGCTTCTTGCTTTGCTGCTCTCTTCCCCTTCTCTCTCACCGTTTCCTGTGTTTTTTCACCCGGTGAACCCTTTTTGATTGGATTCTAATTGGAACCATTTATCCATCATTCCTGAAGATTTCACAAGAAGAACAATAATGTCTTCTGTCATTAATTCCCATATATTTATTACTCCTTTAAGATATTAAAGGGATAGTTAACCCTAGAATTCATTATTTGTTCACCTCAGTGTTGTTTTCTTTCTTTTTAGGACCATAAAAAAGGAGACAGGTAGAAAAAATGTCTTTAGGAAATTTTAGCAAAATTGCTCTCGTCTGTATAATGGTAATGAACAGCGAAAAAACGTCTTGTATATCATGTGTGTTGTAGGTGTATATGATTAGTTAACGCTGATATGGATATGAATAATAATATTATTGTGTAGGCTATTGAAGAGAGGTGTACTATTGCAGACATCAGAATATCATAAATGCATTGGGGTGGGCTTGGGAAACTCCAGCGTCCTGGCATAATGGTTTGCACTGGCAAGCACCACTCACATTTGCTCCAGAAAATGAACCCGTACAGTTATTTTTGCAATTCAGTTCAGTGTCTGTGGTTAGTGGTGCGAAAATTGCATACTTCACCTTTAAGTATTATTGAACGTGTAGGTTCATATTGCTCCCTGTTGTTTATTATGTGGTTAAAATGGCGTAGTTTTTGTTGCACACTCTAACGTTATGTTAATATGTGTCAGTCTGTCATTACGGAACATAGCATTTGCTAATATCCTCTTGGTATTAGTTGGTCATATCATTTAATCTCTCAGGTCTTTAGTGGTTTGACTTTCATTTATTTATTATTAAAGTGGTTTTTATGTTATTCAGTCATTACAGCTGCTGCACTTTCTTAATTTTACTGGATAGGCTGAGAAATGCTGGTGTTATTAACACACAGTATGGGGATTGATTGGTTTGTGAGGTGGCCACTCTTGAGGTTTGTAATTATTATGGTGTTGACTGCCTAGTGCACATGTGTAACCTTTTGATAGACTAAAAATACTGGACCCGTGGAACCTTGGCTTGGCTTTTCTGGTTCATTTGGTCATGAACATGAGCACACTGGAGAGATAGTAGTAAATTAAACTTATAGTAGTAAATTCATTTGTACTTCTGAAGAAACGAGACAATGACACTTTTTTAATGTTTAATATGGTTTTAAAGGGGAAATGAAGCACTGAATCAAGTTTACATAATTTACAAGATGGATTTCCAATATAATCAACAATTATATAAGAAACATGACAAATGTAAACATTTAGAAGAAAAAAAGAAAAAACTTTATATCTTTCACCGCAGGGCGCCGCCATTGTGGAGTATTCTAACATGTGACGTCACGGGGTTGGTTGGCTCAGGCTCTATCCATGACAGTAAGTGAATATCGCGACATTAAACTGTTTACACCAGTGTTTTGACCGCGAACGACTAATGTTACGTAGTCATTAGACAAAAAGACGACGTCTAATGTTATATGTTGACAAACTGCACATAGAAACATTGTTTGCGATGTCTGCCGTCATATTCCCGTCTCGACAACAACATGTAAGTTAGCATGTATTTGTTTAAGGGGAAATGAAACGTCCATGTTTTCGCACTGGTAGTGCTAGTAGCTGACCGTAGCTACAGCCTACATGTACTAGGAAAAAGTGTCTCCGCTCTGACATCCTTCAGGGAAAGCATCGCCGCTTCCAACACGTCTAACTTACCTCACGTCTAACTTACCTCACGGAACAGCATATTAGTCAACGTGCGCACCGGTGATGCAGAATTGACCACGCAATACATGCTCAAGATCAACCTCTTGACAGCAGAGTGGACTCTTTTTACAGTCACCTGCTGCGTCCGAAATCTCCACTCAAAGCACTACTCCCTACCCCCTATGTTGGGCTTAGAGAGCAGAGCACTATATAGTGAGCTTACCAGCATAACAGAAGCCACTTTCGGACACTACTCGATCGTCTCTCGCGCCGTTGATTACATCATCTGTCAGCTGGTGCCAAGCCGGCTCTGGGCTAAATAGATTTTTAAAAATAAATACATTACATTATAATGAGCTTATTTCTCCAAAATTTAAAAACTAAAAGTGATTTCTGGCCGTTTTTGTTATAATGCGCTACTCCACACATGATTATAACTTATTTTTACGATCAGCGCAATGCATGATGGTATGTAGGGCTTAGGTTAGTGACCATCGGTTGTTCACTACTTTTCAAAATGCATTCTGGGATACATTGAGTGGACTATATAGGGTATAATAATCATCACTATACATTCGGACAGCACTACAAAATGCCGAGCTCACTATATAGTCCACTATATAGTGAGTAATGGGAGATTTCGGACGCAGCATATGACTCTGGACACGGTAGGCATCGCAGAACAACAGCCACACTGACACCTGGTGGCGTGTACAAACCCGCTCTTCGCCCCAAACCCCCACCGGCTTTTCTACACAGCAACGTAACTTACATGGTGTTGACGAGACGGGAATATGACGCAGACATCGTGAACAATGTTCCTATGTGCAGTTTCTCAACATATAACATTAGACGTCGTCTTTTTGTCTAATGACTGTACCTAACATTAGTCGTTCGCGGTCAAAACACTGGTGTAAACAGTTTAATGTCACGATATTCACTTATTGTCTATGGATAGAGCCTGAGCCAACCAACCCCATGATGTCACATGTTAGAATACTCCACAATGGCGGCGCCCTGGCGGCGAAAGATATAAAGTTTTTTCTTTGTTTCTTCTAAATGTTTACATTTGTCATGTTTCTTATATAATTGTTGATTATATTGGAAATCCATCTTGTAAATCATGTAAACTTGATTCACTGCTTAATTTCCCCTTTAAGATATCTATTGTATAAAGTGATGTATACATAATGGCGACATGACTTTAATCGAGTGCCGTAGAGCTTGTGCAAACATATCCACGTTTCTATGATCAGATGTTTTTTTTTAACGCTTTATTAAATTGCTTGCTTTTTCTAAATTTTGTTGTGATTTTGTCTTTGAGAGGAAAGCACTAGCACACAATTACATATTAATTCGAAGTGCCGCTCTCAGCAGTGTGGGCGGAGTTAGATCTTCATTAACAGTAAATCGTTCACTTTGAAATCAATTTTTGATATGTTTTAGCTTACCTCAAGGGCATCCAAGATGTGTCTTTGTTTCCACAGTATTTTTCAAACCATTCTTGTCTGTCAATTCATATAATGGAGGTCTATGGTCACCACCAGAGCATGCACAGAGAAGTCCAAATTAAACATGATTTAATGACTCGTAAATGTAAGTACACATCGATGGCCTAAGACACCAAACAAGCGTGGTTACAACCTCTTGTAACCAAGGCGAGGGCGCTTTTGTCTGCGCAAGCGCCGGTGAGAGCAGGAAAGCCCTGGAAGTGATCTCTCGCTCTTGTAACGTCACTCGTCTTTATGCAGAGATTTCAGCAGTGTTATCCTTCACTGAAGATCTAAACATATTTAGATATACAGGAAATTGCAATGGAGGACGATTTCGATATATTATCAACAGACAACGTTGATTTTTTTCACAACCGCGCGGAGATCACTCGAAGCGCCCGTGCTTCAAATCACTTAACACGTGGCTGTGATTACAAGAGGTAAAAACAATATAATACTGTTCGCTTTCAAACCGCTCGTTCGTGTCTTAGGCCATCAATTTGTACTTACATTTACGAGTCATTAAATCATGTTTAATTTGGACTCTCTCTGTGCATGCTCTCTGAGGTGGTGACCATAGACCTCCATTATATGACTGACAGACAAGAACGGTTTAACCTAAAAATATCAAAATTGAAAATACTTACGGAAACAAAGACACCTACATCTTGGATGCCCGTGAGGTAAGCTAAAACATATCAAAAATTAATTTCAAAGTGAACTATTCCTTTAAGTTGTCGACGTTTGCACTGAAAGTTTATCTAATACAGATTGTTTTAAAGCAGTTTTACACTGGTGAACAGGAAAATAATGATTCAATGACACTAAAAGAGTTTAATTTAGCTCTAAAGTGACAATTAACAACCATTATTCCGCTGAAATCAGTTCAGTGTCCATCAGTGACAGAAACCTTGGGAGACGCCAGGGTTAGTCGGAGGACCAGTTCTCCTCTGGCCAATGAATGTGGTTTAAACACTGGTTTAATTTCCAGGCTGAATCACAAGTCAGATTGTGGATTGACATTATTCATTTAAAATCAGTTTTTGGAATTGAATTAAACTAAATTTGACCATTTTAAAAGTTTGACTATCATAGTCGATTGCAATCGTCCTTCTTTAACAGTATTTGAGATTTTATGTTTTTAAGTTTCGAAAACTTTATTTTTTTATTGTAGTGGAAAGAGACCCACCCATCTCCGAGTCCTCTTTTTCCCACTGCCTATAGCAGATGCTGCACAATGTACACTGCCAGAGCAAATTAAGTTAAAGTTTCCCTGGAAAAGAAGCCTTTAAATGCTGCCATATGCAGGATTGCATGGGAACTTCCTGATGCACACATGCTGCTTTGAACCAGTTCAATTAGGTGTTGAATCTAAGGAACTGATGAGAAGGTATTAGGAGAGACCAATTGTAGTCATGCACATGAAATTCAGGTAGCCGTCACTTTTTTCCATGCAATTAAAAAAGGTATGTACTGTAATGCACATAGAAAGCAGTTCTCTGGTTACAGTTGCCCAGTTAATGTACTTTATTCAATTTCTAGTCGCATTAACTGTATGAGGTGATTATGGTTTTATCGGATCATAGTAAGTTAAATGTGCTAATATTGTTTAAAATACTGACTTTTAGACCATGATAACATTTTACAAGAACTGATTTGCTGTTATGCAGCGGCAATCCACTAACACACACACATATATTTGTGTTTGGTTCGTGGGTAACACATTTAGTAATAATGTCAATAGTTGACAATTTAAGCGAAGATGTAAAGCAGTTAGGTTCCCCAGGTGGTTAATAAATATATAGTGTGTATCTCTCAATTCTATGTGCCATTTTATTCTATATGATCTAGAATGTTTTTAGTTTTAACAGGAAAGGCTTGCAAAGAAAAACGATGCTTCTATTTCTCCATTCGATCAGTCCAAGAAATGTCTCACTCAATGAAAGACTTGAAGCACATGTGTGTGTTTTTTCATTTGAAAAAAAAATAGAAGAGTTGTCTAGCTAAAGTGAAGGCAGATATGAGAAACTTGCATTTACGCCTAAAATTCCCTCTTTTTCACTTTTCAAATTCAGTTTTCTACAGCTTTCTCTATAACAATTCTAAAATGAAACCTCTTGAAAGATGGAAGGTTGCTGGAATTCATTGGAATAAATTCATGTCTGCTGGCGAAGTAATGCCTCATCTGTCCAGTGTATTTTGAACCAGAATCATCTTGCATGAATCGGAATTTCTTGTGCCAAGGTGCACCACGCTAAGCACGACTCTATGGC
This sequence comes from Hybognathus amarus, assembly GCA_030378365.1. Lineage (NCBI taxonomy): Eukaryota > Metazoa > Chordata > Actinopteri > Cypriniformes > Leuciscidae > Hybognathus > Hybognathus amarus. The sequence continues at coordinate 11,478 of JAQIUQ010004968.1, read as the reverse complement.
AGAGCGGCTTGACCTAACATGCGTGTTGACATGGCCAAGTTTCCAGTAAAGAATGCCTCAGTGATGCTTCTTTATCTTGTAACATGTGTTTTGTGTGTTGGTATTTTAGGACTTACTGGTTATCTCTGCTCTTTAAACATCTGGTGGGCCCCAGGGTGCTGGGGTGCATGTCGCAGACTCCAGAGGAAACCCCGACCTGGACAGAGTGAGTCCGAGACAAACTCAGCGCATATATGCGCACTGCACCAGCTTTCACAAGTAGGTTCATTCTGTCTGCTGTGATCCATCATATGAGTTATTCTACTAAACATTAGTACACTGAGAAAATGGGTATGATCAATAAGTTGACGACAACATGTCTTTAACTTCATCATCAAAATAAGTCAGGCAATTTTCAAATTTTTGCTGATAATTTACTCACCCTATCATCCAAGATGTCCATATCATTCCTTTCTTCAGTCGAAAATAAATTAAGGTTTTTGATGAAAACATTCCAGGATTTTCTCCATATAATGCACTTCATTGGGAAGCCAACGGTCCAAGAGACAGTTTACAGTCCAGAACTGTTCGAAGGTCTTTAAACGATTCCAGACGATGAATAAGGGTCTTGTCAAGTGCAACGATCGCTCATTACAGAAGAAGCAAGTTTTATAAGCTCAAATGGTGACGCTTGCTTTCTGGGAGTCATTCATGACTCTTTTGTTCAAGCTTGTTCATCGAGAATGGACAAATCTTTCCGAGTCAATTTGTTTGTTTCTTCTTTGTTTGAATGACCCAAAATGAGCTCGAAGAGAGATTTGTTCATTTTGAAAAAGGAGTTACCGAAACAAGAGAGTCACGAACGTGCATCAGAGCCAGCGGCGAACATTTGAGCTTATAGAACTTAAACTTTTATTTAAAAATTATTTTTTAAATGAGCGATCGTTACGACCTGGTGAGACCCTTGTTCAGTCGTCTAAGGTGAAGTTTCAAAGCCCTTTCGGAACAGGGTTTACAGTTTGCACTGAAACTGGCTTTTGGAGACTTTGAACTGTTTGGCAACCCAGTAAGAGTCCATTATGTGAGAGAATGTAGAATGTTTTCATCAAAAACTCCTTAATTCTTCGACGTGGAAGAAAGAATAGACATGGACATCTCGGATGACATCAAGGGTCGGTGAGAATTATCAGCAAAAGTTGTTTTTAAAAAGTGAACTACTCCTTTTTAAGTTGAAATGACTAAATCATCCAAGTTGATTGTACTTAAAAATGTAAGGCAGCAAGCTTTTTTACTGTGTAATCGTGCCTTGATATCTCTTCTTAGAAAAAGGTTGCATGAAATTTTAGGGCTGTCAAAGTAAGCTGATTATATTATATTAATTGCCGTTGTTCTTTATTAAATTTAAATGTATTCATGCACTGCCATTAAAAAGTTCAGATTTTTTTATGTTTTTGATTTAAAACTGTTTTCTATAATATATTTTTTATATGTAGATTTATTCCTTTGATAGACTCATTACTCAGTTACTCACGCTATAGAATACTTTTGGAAGCACTGCACACACACACACACACACATATATATATATATATATATATATATATATGTGTGTGTGTGTGTGTGTGTGTATGCGGCTAAGATTTTTTATGTTTTTAAAGAAGTCTCTTCTGCTCACCAAGGCTGCAATTTTTTTGATAAAAAATACACAAAAAACACAGTAATATTGTGAAATATTATGACAATTTAAAATGACTTTTTTATGTTAATATATATTAAAATGTAATTTATTCCTCTGAAAAAAAGCTGAATTTTCAGCATCATTACTCCAGTCTTCAGTGTCACATGATCCTTCACAAATCACTCTAATATGATGATTTTATGCTCCAAAAACATGTATGATTATTATCCATGTTGAAAACAGTTTTTTACATTTTTATTTCAGGATTCTTTGATGAATAGAAAGTTCAAAGAACAGCATTTATTTAATTAGAATCTTTCTAACATTATAAATGTCTTTACTGTAACTTTTGATCAATGTAACTCATCCTTGATGAATAGAAGTATTGATTTCTTATTTTATTTCCCCCAAAAATAAAATACAAATTCTTACTGACCCCAAACTTTTTAAAGGGTAGTGTTTAATGTAACAAAAGCTTCCATTTCAGATAAAAGCTGTTCTTTTGAACTTTCTATTCATCAAAGAATCCTGAAATAAAAATGTAAAAAACTGTTTTCAACATGGATAATAATCATACATGTTTTTGGAGCATAAAATCATCATATTAGAGTGATTTGTGAAGGATCATGTGACACTGAAGACTGGAGTAATGATGCTGAAAATTCAGCTTTTTTCAGAGGAATAAATTACATTTTAATATATATTAACATAAAAAGTCATTTAAATTGTCATAATATTTCACAATATTACTGTGTTTTTTGTGTATTTTTTATAAAAAAATTGCAGCCTTGGTGAACAGAAGAGACTTATTTTTAAAAACACAAAAAATCTTACAGATCTTAAACTTTTGACCGGCAGTGTGTATATATATCTTCAGTGATAATTCTAATATTCTGATTTGATGGTTGTGCTGCTTTGTTATTTTGGTGTCTTACTGACTCAACATTTTGAATGGTACATGTGTCCTTGAGAACCAACAAAACTACGAAAATATGACCCAGACCACATTTAATACCGGATTCCATTCAATTAGAGATAAACGATGCCATAAAACAGTGTTTTATGTGGTGTAATAATGGATGCAGAGAGCATGAAACCACTGTAATTCAATTTTATACAATCAACGGTACTGGCACTGTGGTGGGATGCCATCTGGATTCCCTAAAGTAAAATTTGACTCCAGGACCAACGTTTTATAAATCGGCGTAATGTTAATATTGACTTGGTGTCGGGAACATGCTTATGGACGCCTCAGTCTAGTTAGGTGGCTTGATGGATTTTGGAACAGAACTGTAGCATATAAAACTAAAGTCGAACACATTAACAACGTGCGTAGAAATGGACCTGTAGCATTATCTCTCCACACAGACTCCCGTCATCCGAGTACACGGCCATAGTGAGGATTTTAAGGCTTATACCTGCTCGTTCTCAAACACATAAATTACTGAGTCCAGACAGCCACTCTTTCAGAGTGAGAGCCCATGAATTTAAGCGGAGTATCAATTGTCAAGTGTGCGGAGTCTCTTTCTACAGTGCGAGAGGCACTGAAAGACACCAGAGGCTCAGGCAGGTGAGGGGAGGGAGAGCGCGGAACAATAGGAAGGTCTGTACCCGGGGCAGATAGAAAGTGCCATCGTTCCCTTTGATGATTATCTATTACCCCAGAATGATGTGAGCGGGACCTGGCAGCTTTTCACCAGCAGTGTAGGTTTGCTCTCTACAGATCACCGTGTTCTCAGCTCAGTTACAGTGCTAGTACAGGCCCCTGGCTTCAGGATTCCTCCAGGACAGACGGTTGTGCACAGAAAACAGTTTTTTGGGGAAGCTACTTTGAAATTTGTTACTCATCAATTTGAAATACAGTCAACTAAAACATGGGAGCTTTTTAATGGTAACAAATCTTTTTAAATAACCTACGTCCAAACGGAATAGGGTTCGGTTGAAATAAGTGTAATGGTCACCAAAGTTGCATTTATTAAGATCAAAAATGGCAATAAAAACAGAAGTTAAATGGCACTTGCGATATTTCACAATAGTAGTATTTTAATATATTTTAAAATGCAGTTGATATTGGTGCACAATAAACTTTCTTAGTATCAGCAATGTTGAAACAATTGTGCTAGTTCATATTTTTTTAGAAACCATGATACTTTTTTCCAGGACTCTTTGGATGAACTGAACGGTGTGTTCCATGCATTAAGTCAGGGCCCTATAAAATCTGTTTTATTTTTTCCAAATTCCATTTTATTTTTCCCAAATTCCGTTTTTTCCGTTTTAATTTTTGCAAATTCCGCTTTTTCCATTTTAATTTTTAGAAATTCATTTTTTTTACCTTTTACTGTTATTTTAGTTGTAAAAGAGTGTGCTTTTTATTTCGTGATTGCGGAAATTATAGGGCCTAAATTAAGGTGCAATGCATTAAAATACAAAGTAGGGTTAATGCAATGCATATTTTTTTTAAGCTGTGCAATTCAACAGGCTTTTTGTTTCAAAACATTTGCCATTATTTTACTTCCATAGAAAGGTCAAAAGAACAGGATTTATTTTTAAATAAAAATCTTTTGTAACTTCAAAATGTTTTTACTGTAACTTTATTAATGTTTGAATTATGCATCTCTTTAAAAGTTATGTGTGTGTGTGTGTGTGTGTGTGTGTGTGTGTGTATACACACACACCTATTTTAAGGGCTGTGGAACAATTAATCGTGATTAATCGCATTCAAAATAAAAGTTTGTGTTTACATAATATATGTGGGTGCACTATTTATAATTATGTTATATATATAAATACACACACATGCTTGTACATATATTAAGAAATATTTTCATGTATATACTGTATATGTAAGCAATAAGGTACGAGAGAGCTGTGTGTATCGTGCAATAAGTAACAGCTGAAAGGCGTTGTTAGGCACGACACGTAAAGCGAAGTCTGTCACTTATTCATCAATACAGCACTTGCCTCGAGTATCTTATTGCTTTTATAAAACGGTTGCCACACAATATTAAAGTAAAAAACAATATACGTGCAACTTTCTTGAAGTAAAATCACTAAAGCTCACCTTCCGCTGGAAAAAATAGTCCCGAGTGTGAACAGCAACAACGTTCCAATGTGTAAAATGCATGAAAGCTCAAAATAAAAACAACATAGAACCGCAGTGTTGCGTCAGCGATCAATAGAACCGTTGGGTGAAGCGGTCGTAGCCGCGTTTTATCGTGAATAAAGCACAGCTCTTGACCAATCAGAATAAGGATTTTGAACTAACCGGTTTATAAAAATTTTATATATAATCTATATTAAATATAAATAATATTCTTATATATAAATATTATTTTTTCTTAAATATACATGCATGTGTGTGTGTGTGTGTGTGTGTATATATATATATATATATATATATACAAATTAACATGTACATAATTTACAGCTGCACCGCACATATTATGTAAACACACAAACCCTTTACTTTGGATTGCGGGATTAATCATTTTGACAGCCCTAATATAAATAAATAAATAAATAAATAAATAAATAAATAAATAAATAATATATATATATATATATATATATATATATATATATATATATATATAAACACAAACTTAATGAGGTTGATTGATATAAATATAGATATAATAAGGGGCAGCATTTATCTGGCACAATAACTGAGGAATTTATGTGACAGCATTAAACTGAACAGATAAACGTATGCTTAACACAACTGAAATGTTATAAATTTGATAAGTCAAAAACATTTAGTCTGGATTCATTTAGCTAAATATTTAGCAAATAACATTAGAAGCTTGATGATTAAATGATCACTAAAATGATTAATTGAATCACTAAATGAGTTGAAGCACTAAATTGATAGAGATGTTATGATCATTGCAGTAAGTTAGTTGGCTGTAGTAATTTCCCAACCAGAGTTTATGATCCATTTGTAATTGCATAATTAGATTTAAAGCTCTGACATAAATATGCATGTCTGAAGTTGCACTTGGATGTTCTTCTCTTAATGTTTCATTGGGTTTTAGGCTTTCAGTTTGCAAAGTGACTGATGTTATCTGGTTCAAAAGCCAATTCCTGAGCCCTCATTGGCCTGGAGATGACAGAGTTTTGGGCTTCGTTCAAAATGTCATCACATCATGTCTTATCCATCAAACTTGGAAACCACCACAAAATCGTAACAAGTAATCTCTGTAAATGCCATGAAACACAAAGCAGCTGGTCAACAGCTTAAACCTATTTCTCCAAATGCATTGCTTTTGCTTTTCCTGTCCAGTGACACGGTGATGTCTTTGGCTTTTATCGGTGATAGACAGGTGTTTTAATTAAATGAAAATGTTCGTTTTTTCAGATGTCAACACCGTTATAAGCCTGAATTCTGGAGAATTTCCAATGTGTTAGTGCAAAAGCAAAAAAAAACATTCCCAAGCCAGACATCAGGTCTCATTCCTCCAACCCTCTTCAAGTTTTTCGTTCTATTAGTGGTTAAAATAGCGATCAGCACAAGTTCATGGATACGCTTTCAGTATCTTCACTAATCCGTCACAACACCCTTATACAAAACAGGCCTGCTTCTGAGTGGTTTCTCGATCCCACATATCCCAGGACCAGTCGCTAAACATCAAACAAAGGATTCATGTTTACGTTCCATTCGAATGCTGGAGAGCACATTGTTTCAAAGTCTCTGGACAATGTTTATCATTTTGTACATCTGTTTGCACATCTAATGCGCCCTCTGGAAAATATCTAGCCAAGTTACCAAAAGTCTATTAAAGCTGAGACACCACATATGTATCACATGACATGAGAGATGTTTTCATTACACTGTCTCATGAGGTTTGTCTCTTTGCCTCTGAACTCTCTTCACTGTGCGCTAAGGTGTAAAGATGCACATGGCCGGAGTTGCTCGTGATTGGTGAGACTTACTAACAGGCTTGTCCAACTAAAGCCAAGCTGTGACCGGCCCTTTACAACATGTGGTATTCATGCATTACAGCTATGTTTTCCTTGCCTTTATGTTAAGTAATCTATATTGAATTTTATCATGTTTGCCTAATCATGTTCGCCAATATACCTATCTTCAGTCAATATTCCCTTAAGCCTGCTCTTACCCGCAAACAAGATGATAAGTATTGAGAGGATCTCCGTTAAGCATAAGCATGACCCGTCCACACATAAAGCTTGGTGTTACCCTGTGAATTTGGGTGGAGCTGTATCATTTTACAGTTGTTATATGAAAACAATCAGCTCTTTTACATGAACGTAGTCCTGGAGACTCCTTGGCTTATATACAGTGCTTTATTATTTGGTTGTTGTGTACTGAAATTAAATCACAGAACGGTTTTGGATTCAGTGTAAAATTGTAAAATGGTCTCTTGTGAATGTAATTCTGGGAACAAGCTCAAATGTTTCTTATCGGTATCAACCAGATTATAATGAGCAAACAATGTATGTTGGATTTCAGATGTTAATTCAGGAGAGTTATACACATTTTAGTTGTATTATCTGTGCCCATGTGTGTGTTTCTACTTTATTATCAGTATAAGTCAGTATAATATCAGTTTGTAACACATTAAAATGACCAAAAGTGACAGTAAAATGCATTTACAAAAAAAAAAAAAATCAAAGAATCCTGAAATGTTATTTACATATTATGGAATAACATGAAATGCTGAAACATTTCAGGATTCTTCTGATTTTTTTTTTAATTTTTTTTGTAAATAAAGTAGTTCAGATGCAAAAGCCTCTAAGTGCCATTTGAAATTTTCTTTCTAAATGATCATTTTTATCAAAGCTTGTATATTTAAGTTCAAGTAATTTCACTTAAATGGCAATGAAGATTACCTATTAATGGTCATTTAAAGTGGAATTACTTGAACTTAAATATACAAGCTTGATAAAAATGATCATTTAAAAGAAATTTCCAATGGCATTTAAGAGGCTTTTGCATCTAAATTACTTTCAAATGCATTTTATGTACTTTTGGTCATTTTAATGTGTTAAATAAAAATAAAAGTATTAATTTATTTTAAATCCACAAATCCTAACTTTTGAATTGTAGTATATATATATATATATGCTAGTGTACATCAGTGCAAGTCAAATGTAAGCATAGTTTAAAGTGTTTATTTTATCAATATTGACTTTTTAAAAAATATTTGATGAAGTGATATAAGTTAATTGATCTTTGATCTAAGTTCGAGTTGCTGTATCATACATTTTTAATGCATTATTTTCTTTTCCTGCAGTGCAGACTATGTCACAGGGTCCATAACAATCTACATCATCAACCTGCATCGATCACGGAAGAAAATCAAGCTGGCCCGACTTTACCGAAATAAAGCTGTTCACCAATACCTGCTACAGCCCTTCGGCACTGGTGGACTTCACTCCATGTAAGTCAGTTGTCGTCTGTGACAGCAATTCACAGACACGCAAAATAATAATACAAAAACATGTTGTATATGAACAATTTATACTAAGTATATTTGTATACTTAATATAAACATCTGTCATATATATATATATATATATATATATATATGTGTGTGTGTGTAGGGTGTAAGTGGTTACCACAGAAATTCATGGTTCGATTGGATCGATACACTTGTGTCACGATTCGGTTCAGTGCCGCTTCAAATACAGCAAAGGAAGAAGGGCAGAGAAATTTTCCTTGATTTAATTTTTGTATTATATTTTTATTAAAACAAACATTAATAAAGTATGATATTTTTTTAACTTTGAGCAATGATGGAACTGTACAGTACTTGACTAGCATATAAACACAAAACAGCTCCTTGGACAAAATGAAATGTAATATTGTGAGTAGTTACTAAACAAAGGTTTATTTTAGTTTAGATTAACATTTGAGGCAGTTGTATTGATAATGTCAAAATACAACAGACGTGATGTTACTTGAAATTGTTATAGCCTACTATTCCTGCCAAACTTACAGATAGTAGTGTTATACAGTAAATCCTTGGTGATGTTCCTGATCTGTGGACTCTTGATAGTTCATTCATGGCACAATGTTTCTTCCTGGTTTCCACGTCACCGCTGTTAGATCCGTTAATAACGAAGAATGTGAATGTTTCTCACTACATCTCGCAGCGATGTTATTACTTCAGTGGCGAATTCAAATTTCTTTACTGGATTTAGCTGTGTAGTAACAGTGCTGATGATCAAGATTGGCTCGCTGCTGTTGGTCCAAACTGATAAACGATCCGACATCCAAACAAACAACCACACAATAACAAGTTGCTCATGTTCGTTCCGCTTACATTACATTTGCCATTTGATGTTGGACAATGTTGTGGTCAGCGCCAGCATCTCTTTACATTATGAGCGTGCTTGCCATGTGAACGCGCATACATTTAAAATAACGAATGTTGGTTGGCAGGAAAAATTAACCGAACGGAACCGTTGGTTGTCGGAAAATGCATACCGAAAACTGAACCGAAAGCCTCGTACCGAACGGTTCAATAAGAAGACATTTATCGTTAACACCCTGAATATATATATATATATATATATATATATATGTAGAGCTGTCAGTTAAACGCATTATTAACGGCGTTAACGCAAACCCATTTTAACGGCGTTAATTTTTTTATCGCGCGATTAACGGTCTCTTTGTCCTAGCAAACTTTGTAGTTTTTTCACATACTTTGCAACAGGACGCGGCATGCGTCCTGATCCATTTCAGCGTCTCGCGCTCGTCATCCACTCAAAGCCGGCTCGCAAGCCCAAACGAGTGTGTGCGGCGTGCCTGTTGTTTTGTTTCCAGTCTAGCTAGATCCGCTTGCGCTTTGGTCGAAGACAGCAACGGAACGTCCTCGCGCAGCGCAAGCAATTGAAATTAATGGGTTTCAGAGCGCAGCGCGAGGATGTTTTGTGCCGCACACACTCGTTTCAGCTTGCGAGCCGGCCAAATAGTAACGTTATGTTTTGAGTGGATGACGAGCGCGAGACACCGAAATGGATGCCAATGAGATTCTGAATGTAAAGTTTACTTTTAAAAAGTTGCCAAATTGTCCCATTGACAAGACCAAAGCGATCTGTATGTTTTGTCATTATGAACTGAGCTATCATCATCGCAGCACGTCCAGCCTGAAACACCACTTGATGATGGCCAAGCAAACACACACACACACAAACACAGATGATGCAAATTCTCCACCCCTCGTCAATATCAGGACCTCGTCAGTATTTCTTTCACCCTTTTATTGATGGACAGTGTTGCATTGTGTGAGAGATTATTTAGGCTATATATGTTAGAGTGAAATTGAACACTATTCCAATGTTATTTTCAATAATAATAATTAAAAAAACATTTGCACTAAACAAGCCAATCCACTTTTCCATGTTGATAAGAGCATTAAAATGAGAAAAAAATGTAACAAAAAGAAATCAAAAGACATTAAGAATAGATAAAAATGTGCGAATTAATCAGAGTTAACTATGACATTAATGCGATTAATCGCGATTAAATATTTTAATCGTTTGACAGCACTAATATATATATACTGTATATTTGTGCTGTCAAATCGATTAATCGCACCTAACATAATAGTTTATTTTTATTGTGTGTGTGTTTTATTGTGTGTGTGTGTGCTTGTCTATGTATATATATATATATATATATATATATACACTCACCTAAAGGATTATTAGGAACACCATACTTAATAATTTCGCCTTCAGAACTGCCTTCAATTCTCAGTGGCATTGATTCAACAAGGTGCTGAAAGCATTCTTTAGAAACGTCTGGCCCATATTGATAGGATAGCATCTTGCAGTTGATGGAGATTTGTGGGATGCACATTCAGGGCACGAAGCTCCCGTTCCACCTCATCCAAAGATGCTCTATTGGGTTGAGATCTGGTGACTGTGGGGGCCATTTCAGTACAGTGAACTCATTCTCATGTTCAAGAAACCAATTTGAAATGATTCGAGCTTTGTGACATGGTGCATTATCCTGCTGGAAGTAGCCATCAGAGGATGGGACATGGTGACCATAAAGGGATGGACATGGTCAAAACAATGCTCAGGTAGGCTCGTGGCATTTAAACAATGCCCAATTTGCACTAAGGGGCCTAAAGTTTGCCAAGAAAACATCCCCCACACCATTACACCACCACCACCAGCCTGCACATGTGGTAACAAGGCATGATGGATCCATGTTCTCATTCTGTTTACGCCAAATTCTGACTCTACCATCTGAATGTCTCAACAGAAATTGAGACTCATCAGACCAGGCAACATTTTTCCAGTCTTTAACTGTCCAATTTTGATGAGCTCTTGCAAATTGTAGCCTCTTTTTCCTATTTATAGTGGAGATGAGTGGTACCCGGTGGGGTCTTCTGCTGTTGTAGCCCATCTGCCTCATGGTTGTGCGTGTTGTGGCTTCACAAATGCTTTGCTGCATACCTGGTTGTAACGAGTGGTTATTTCAGTCAAAGTTGCTCTTCTATCAGCTTGAATCAGTTAGGCCATTCTCCTCTGACCTCTAGCATCAACAAGGCATTTTAGCCCACAGGACTGCCGCATACTGAATGTTTTTCCCTGTTCACACCATTCTTTGTAAACCCTAGAAATGGTTGCGTGTGAAAATCCCAGTAACTGAGCAGATTGTGAAATACTCAGACCGGCCTTTCTGACACCAACAACCATGTCACGCTCAAAATTGCTTAAATCACCTTTCTTTCCCATTCTGACATTCAGTTTGGAGTTCAGGAGATTGTCTTGACCAGGACCACACCCTAAATGCATTGAAGCAACTGCCATGTGATTGGTTGATTAGATAATTGCATTTA